>CAXKVY010001314.1:0-26615 GCA_964058915.1 Tetropium fuscum | reverse complement strand
AAACAAGCTATGACACCACACGACTCGATTCCTCCATCTCTTATTCCAGAAAACGATCTAACGCCATTAAATACTGCCAAGTGGTACGTATACTTATTTTCATTTGATAAAATCGTATTTTGATCCACGGTAATATTTATGCTAAATCGGCAACAAATCCGAATGCCATTCCCATTACATACTTCTTCATTAATAGTTGTCTGATTTGTGTTTACCACCACCGAACTGTAGTCTAAAAATTATAGTCAACGATATATGTATAATCAGGTTTGTTATTGGTAAAACAATATACAGATTCGGCAAGTTCAAATTTTGGGTGGACGGTTCTGCAAGATAGTAGGGAACACAGACACGGCTCATAAAATATGTACTGGAAAGAAATAATTAATTTATTCTACCACGGTGCGTGCCACTCTAGTCGATGTATGCTATTTTGTTGCTTATTTTGCCACTGTGCATTTACTTTATGACCTCTCATTATGTCTCCTTCATGCTGTTACAATTAGACATGTTTTAATGACATTGATGGACTATCGACAAATATAAGAACACGCCCGTGTTTTGCTCCAGGCAGATGGAAGGCTTGCATAGGTCGGGGTGGGTGTGGCACGACCTGTGAGGCGAGAGCATAAGCTCACCATCGCATTGCTGCCAATATATTGTATTCTTTCCAGTACATTATTTTGTCAAGTCTTCCTTTTCTGTAGCATATAATCATCGACCCAAGGTTTGTACTTGCGAGAGTAGCATACATACTGTGTATTGATGAGTCTGTCAGCAAGAAGAAAGTGTCCATTTCTTTTGCTATGTCATCGATATTTTCTACTATTGGTGTAATCACTCTGTATGGGTTATTTTCAATTTCTTGGCGCGGTACATTTGCCACGATTACTCTAGAGCCCCCTTCGCCGCCGATCATTTCATATTGTAGAGGACCTTCGCCACCTGCAACATTTATATATATATATATATATATATATATATATATATATATATATATATATATATATATATATTGTAGAAAAATAGGATTTGTTGATATTATAACTAAGTATTAATATCTGTAAATAATCATGTTGTATAATAGATTAACTATATTTGAGTTGTATATGTTATATATGAGTTATGTTATAAATCACTTAACGTAGAGATTTCTCGTCAAAGTATTGTGCAAGACAATTTAGTAGGTATCAAATGAGATATTATCAGAGATGATTACGAATGCAAAATGTTATATGTATGTATCAACATATATCAGATATAGAAGGGAAAATGATAGTATATACTAAATAGGAAGTAAGTACAGAATGTAGGTATAATGTATAGTAGACATAGTGAGGGTGTAAAGATGGTTTAGCATCTTTAGTATCATAAATAAACTCGATAACTAAAGTGAGAAAGTGTGCATGGCATAGACATTAGTATAGAAAATAGGATATGGCATCGACTTTATTCTAAAAATGAATTAAGAGAGCAGAAAACAAAAAGGGTGGAAACCAAGAAAGAAAAATAATAATTGAGAGGAAAAGAGCAAAGGCCAGGGGGGCACGTTAAATTAGGAATGCGTAAGTTTGTGTATGCAAATAAACGAATCCGTTTTGTCGTACCAATTTTTGAACGCTGTTCGCAACCCCAGAAACGTCTACAGTAGGTCTTCGCAATTATGAGTAGGGCTGATCAGGGCAACGTCGCAAATAAGGGTATTTTCGAACTAATTGACGCGTGGGAGTGAGACAAACACATAAACTAACGTCACTTTCATCAAAGCAAATGTCAGCCGGCGACTCAAAAAAAAACGCGGGACAAATGCGTCGGAGAAACAAAAAGAAATGCTAGTTGAATATGTGAAAAAGAAGCCCTTATTTAAATCAGCGGCAAGCAAACCCAAAATTATACAAGTAAAGACGCAATGAAGGATTGGGAAGGAATTTCCAGCATCTTAAATAGTATGCCAGGGGCTGCAAAAGACTGGAAGGGAAGGCGAAAAGTAAGTATATTTTATTGTCAAGTCTGTAACAAAATCTTGCAAATGCCGTTTTATTTAGACATGGCATGATCTTCGAAGTAAAAGAAGACGAAAGAGGCGAAAAACCGCGTGGAGTACAGAAGTACTGGAAGCGGCCCACTAAAAGAGGAATCACTAACGAATGTGGAGGAAAAAGTCTTAAGTCTTAAGTCTTGGGATTATTAAAAAAGTTTCCATTTTAGGACATGATGTTCCCGAGTCGCGTTCAAATTTCCACATAAGGGAGGTGGTTAATCCAGAACCGTTTAATGAGTTAATATTTGAGAATGGTGGCCTAGAAGATACATCTCAATATGACGTCTCAACGCCAAGTCAGGTGCCTTTGGTTGAAGCCGTAGAAACCTGTTCAGAAAAAACAGCCACTGCGCCTTACTCCAGCAAATTCTTCCTCCAGAGCGAAAATTGCCACATCAACCAGCTTTATGAAAAGTGCAAAAAAGAAATTGCCCCAAAAACTGAACAACTTAATAAATTCAGCTTTTGCGGCAACTACATTCGTTAAAAATCTAAATGCAAAAGTTGAAGTACAGAAGGAATATTATGAGTTCAAGAAACAGCACACGACAAATATTGAAGCCTTGAAATTAAGAAAAGTTAAAGCTTTGGAGTCGATTGGGAAGAGTCTTAAACGACTAGTGAAACGATAGACTCAGCACATATTTAAAAAAAAATAACTTTCCCTCAATAAAAATTTATTTTCTAGAGATCTATTTTATTAGAAATAAAACTACAAATATTAATTTTTTTTGTCTGTTTTGCAGCAATACTCTGACAATGCCCATCCTTGCTCTTCTGCCATCTGCCAATTCAGGGTTAACTCGTCTGACGACATTTTCTTCACCTTCTATATTTTCATCTATTGCGCCAAAATCCACCTCGTCTTCGCCATCTTCATTATCCGGTTGCGGAACATTATACTCTATACTCATGTTGTGCAGTACTACACATGCGTTAATGATTTTGCACGCCACATCGGGTGAATAATGGAGCACTCTATGCTTAAGTAAGCACCGGAACCTTCCTTTCAATACACCATTACAGCATTCTATTTTTACTCTGGTGCTTTTGTGAATTGTGTTATAATAGTGTTCGGGAGTATTTGGTTCAACTTCATTGAACGGAGTTAACAGCCAGGTTCTTAAAGGATACCCTGAGTCTCCTGTAACATAAACATTTATTGCAACAAATAATGTATGTACTTACGTAATGGACAACAGTATTTAAGTACAACAGTATGTACTTCAAGATGTAACCTACCTAACACAAAGTAATCCTTATTTCCTGTCGCATGTATTTCTTTTAGGGTGTTCTGCAGGTTGGAGCGATTCCAGATGTATGCATCGTTAGTGCTGCCAGGATATCTAGCACTTATATTTATAATTTTCAAAACCTCTCAAAAAATGTAAATGTAACTGTCGAACTTTAACTGAAAGAAATTATACTCCTTTTACCAACTGAACATTGATAGAGTGGTAATTCTTCCGATTCACATAAACGTGTTCAGGAAATTCTGGATCTTCAATATTGGGGGGTACAATGGCCACATGGGTGCAGTCAATGCATCCTACAACACCAGGAATGCCATGCTCATCATAAAATCTGAAATAACAGCAATAGCTAGCTCATGAAAGAATGTGTAAATATTTGACTAAATAACTTGCCTTTGCCTTACTGCATCTAATTGCTCAAAATTCTGTGGAAATTTTACCCACTCGTTAAAAATATTGGGGTGTAATAGCGCATCAGTTACTTCTTTAATGCAATTAGAAACTGATGAATGGCACACGTCAATATACTTATTACCTCCTATATCAGGTTGATAGCTCCCACTTGCAAAAAACTTCAAGGCAATCAAAACCTGTAAGATTGTAACATTACATTCAATGTATTCTACGGGATGGGAGGTACCTAACAGATAACTTATCACAATGAGGTTGACACTCATCTTTGTCATAACATCCAAATCCCTTCTTGCTGGGCGAATGTGGGGCTCCAAACATTCAACTAAATATTCGACAAGGTCCTTCGACAACCGAAACATGTTAATGAACTGTCTCTCACTCAATTCCCTGAATGCATCTTGGGGGTTATGACGGTTGTTGGGTCTATATTGCTGCTCTGCATTTTCCAGATTGCGTATTGCAAGTACATGCATCAACTCTTCCATTTTATCTCACTATATTTATTCACTCACTATATTTATTCACTCACTTACTATGGTGAACGTTTTAAAGTAACTTCAAAAATCTCACTTTCAACATGAAACGCATACGCAAAGTATAATTCACCGGTCCCTCGCCGCTCGCAATAAAGCGTATGAATTTGCGCGCATACGCAAAGTAGCGATGTCTCAAAAATTGGATTACGCGTCAGTCGCAAGTTTGCGAATGATTCCTATACTTGCGAATTGTCAAAAATTGGCCTCCAGGGGAGAAAATAAGAAACGGAGATTGAATATATCAATTTGGAAGCAGTTTGCAGAGAGAAATAAGGGGAGAATAGTATTAAAGGAGTTATGGAGTTACATGGAAGCTATATGGAAGGTGCATGATGGAATTTAATCAAAATTAGACGGACAAACGAAAAGTGTGAAAGTAAAAGCGTTAGGAAGCAACATTAGACAAAATTAAGGTACCTTATCATATCATTCGAATATGTCATGAATATAAAATATATCAAAACTTTTTAACAGATTTTCTAAATTTTCAATTACTAACCTTTATAAAAGAACAATTTAAATAGAGTTCATAGATATAAGATTTTTAGTGAAACCAATTCGGACATAATGCCCCAAAATTCTACAAATGTCATATATGTCAATAATTTTATATTAGGTTAAGTAGCGGATAGACATTTTTTATAATAGTTTATTTATTATCACTTTCTCTTATCCACCATATAACAATATTTTAATTTGATCATATACCTATATCTATAGCATAGTAATCATCGAATTTGCCATAAATAAATGTGTTAAATTGATTTAACAACATTAAATTTACCCAGTAAAAAAATAATATTATAATATATAATGACTTTTGACTTTTATAAAAGGCCCCACTTTTGGTTTCCAATTGTTATAATATTTTAGATTTATATTATACTTAGTGACGTAGATTAAGATGCTGATATTGATTGTTAGAAAATTAGCTTAGACTATACTTACTTTGGTGAGCTTATGTATCTTGGAATCTATTTTTTATGGGCACCACTTCATTATTGGAATGAAGAGTTTTGATTGTTAAAATATAAAATTTAATTAATTTGAAATTTATTAGCTTGGTCAGTCACTGTATATTCTAGAGCAATGAAACATCTATCCCAAGAGGAGTTTAGACTTGCGTTAAGTGGTGAACTTGTCGAGTAATTTTAAATTATTGTTTATCTGATTGAAAATATCTGTGGAAAAATGTAATTAATTTGCTCAGAATAAAATATTGTATCCAATTTTTAAGTGATAATGATATTTATTATAAAATCATGTGATTATATTTGTGTTTTACAACACTTGCAACTAAAAATTTTTTAAAATTACCTGAACTAAATAACTTAGAAACTATAAGAACAAATAAGAAATTTTGTGCAAATTTTCAATGGGAAAATATTTCAATAAAGCATGTGGGTTGCTACTTTAGTCTATTATGTTAATCTTTAAAAACCTTTGAGGTCATTGACACTTTCGAACTAACAAAGACTACACTTGTTGGACTGTGGCGATGTGATTAGGCATCTCGTACTTCTCGTCCAACTCCTACAATCTCGTTCTGGATGCAAAACAGCTGATGAATAATAATATCAATGGCACAGCAATTACTTCGAATTATCTGAGAATTTCTCTGAAACTCTGGTATTTTGTATTATCTGAGCTTTTCTTGATGATGATGCTTTTCAACCCGTACACATTTGTGTACGATAAAAAATATTTAAAATATTACTAGCCATAGTTTGTATTTACGGCTGGTTAATTTCTAAATTTGATTTACACTTTTCTTTTTTTAAAATACAAAATTTACAACAATTTTTATGATATATCAAAAATTACGTGGCTACCTTTTGGTGCCTTAGCGGCGTCTTCTTAGTTGTTGCACTGCAAACAACTACTAATTTTAGTTTTGACTAAGCAAGCAATTTCTGTATCACTCACTCTTTGAATGCTTCAGAACTCAGTATATGTAATTCAATATTCTCCAGCATATGGTTGGGGGCAGTAGTTGATTTCAATAGGTTCAACAAGATTTTATGCATTTTAAAGTTTAACATCTTCTGGATAACTGTATGCCTAATGCTTTTATATATAATATGTTCAAATAGAACAAATATAAATAGTAGACTAGGTTTGTGTATTCTAAGGATTTGAGTTCCGTCAAAAACTAATGTCATAAAACGTCACTGCAAGTGTTGGAGTATTAATATTTTAAATTCAAGTATAAATGATCAATGAAATAAATCGTCCACTGCTCTGAAGATCCTCAATAAAGGTGAAAGAACTTGTACAACTTCTAAGTGGTTCGTTTCCGTGTGTATAGTGGTTCGTTTCCATATGTATGTCCAGATACTGGTAAGTGTATCTTCATTCATATTCGTCTATTTGCTTATTTCTCTATGTAATGAAATGTTACAAACCCAAGATTACTTTTCACAATATATATATATATATATATATATATATATATATATATATATATATATATATATATATATATATATATATATATATATATATATATATATATATATATATATATATATATATATATATATATATATATATATATATATATATATATACATATATATATATATATATATATATATATATATATATATATATATATATATATATATATATATATATATATATATATATATATATATATATATATATATATATATATATTCGTCATAACTGACGTTGAGGCATCTTAAAATTAAAATTTTCCAAGATTTATAACGCTGTAAAACTGTCAAAAAATTATGAATTTGTACCAGGTTTTCAGCTTTTTTAGGGAAATTTTATTGCATTTCATCTCACCTATTTAACTAACATAGAGTTAGAAAAAATGCTTTTAGAGGGCGAAGATTTGAAGTAATACTGTTTCTCAAACCTGGCAAACCTCCTGAAAATAGAATATCATACCGATTATAACCAAGCTGTTAGAAAGTCTCCTTTTGCAGAGACTCAAACCAATCATTGAGGAAAAGCAGCTTATTTCGTCCCATCAATTTCGATTCCGTAATAAGAATTCAACTATGGATCAAGTGCATCGAATTACCGATGTAATTGAGAGAGCACTAGAAGAGAAAAGGATCTGCGCAACGATATTCCTAGATGTCAGGGCCTGAAATATAAACTAGAAAAATATTTGCCACCAAATATGAGCCAATTTCTTCGTTCATACATTACTGACCGTCATTTCACTAAATATGCAGAATAATATTCTGACCTAAAGAATATTTGTGCTGGAGTACCTCAGGGCAGTGTTCTTGTGATCCTTGTGTCCATGCTAGTAACCTGTTCTCTACCTGCTGTACACCAACGACATCCCACAAAGCGACGGAATAGTTACGGCAACATTCGCCGACGACACTGCTCTATTCTCTACTGACTAAGACATACAGTCACCACTTAGACAAATAAATGGCTCATCAAACTAAATGGGGCGAAATCAATTCACGTCAATTTCACCGACAAGAATATGCCTATAGTCCAGTGATTGTCAACTAGCAAACTATCCAACATGCTAACGAAGCAAAGTATCTAGGTATGACCCTAGATACAAAACTTCGATGGAAAACATATGAAAAGAAGACAAAGACGAAACACAAAGAAGAAACGTGAGCAATTAAACCTCAAATTCAGATAAATGTATGGCGCCTCGGACGTTACTCTGAGTTTTCAATACATAACAAACTGCTTATCTACAAGCAAATTCTGAGGCCTGAAGCAAATTCTGAAGCATATAGACTTATGGCATCCAACTCTGGGGATGCACTAAGAAATCCAACTTAATTTAATTAAAACTTTCCAGCATAAAGTACTTTGAAGCATCGTTAAAGCGCCGTGGTACATTCGCAATGAAGCCATCCATCGTCACTTGAATATGCCCCTGATTGAAAATGAGATTAGGAGGTTTACAGGCAAACATCAGAAGAGGCTAGAAAACCACGAAAACGTCGAGGTGATATGACTACTCGACAACAACGGACTTGTTCGACGGCTAAAGAGACTAAAACCGTTCCAACTGGTGTAGTGCCAGTGAAAGTACCTAGAATTCTAAGCATAATATGTCTATCACATGAACAAAGTGATTAATGTAATGTAAAGTGTGTCATTGGAAACTTATCTACTGAACAGCTAAGTCTACTTATTAAGAAAAAAATGTTAGATAGATTTAATCTAGTAACAATGTTCAACGCCCACGTGGCGTTTTCTAGAAAAAAAAATATAGGGCGTTAAGCAAATGCCTGCGGTTGCGTTTCACCGAAACAAACCTTACACCCTCAGTCAAACTCTATAAACTGCTACGTATCATATAGGTAATAATTTCTGAGTAAATAAAACCACTAAAATTGTATTTGCCATACATACCAATAAAGATTCCAGTTCCACCAGTACCTGTTTGCGGTTTATTTGCGCCGGAAGACAAAAGGTTGACATCATTTTCTTCCGCCCACATTTGCTGCACTTGTAATGCTGAAATAAAGTTTTGTATTTTTTATAGATATCGCTCAAACAATTACTACCTAAAGTACCCTAAAAGTACTTTTATAAGGCAATTTAATTTGTATACAAAATATCGCATATGCCACAATGCAAATGTCACTTTGACAGTGGCATAACTTACCGGCAACTCTTACAGTGACAAATGCAGTAGTGGTTTCTTTACTTATCTTTTTTTAATCAATTATCGCAGTGTATGTTGCCAAAATAAATAGTTTGACATTTTTGTCAACAACTTTGGAATTATTAAACACTAACAGTGAGTATATTCGGTGACTCTACGAACAACGAAATTAGTCAAATTGTTAAAACATGTGTGCCTGCTATTACAGTTCCTCCTCAAACATCTTTAGTACACGGAAATTAGCAAAAACAGAATAAAAAAAGAATATAATAAGCTGATATTTTCTAAATCGACAGTTGGTAGGGGTAGGAGTACAGGATCAAGAAGTTCTCATCCCTAACTGGTGAGCTTCATCCCCTTTTCACCCTTATAATGACATCGTGCTTGTTCCTCAATAGTATTTTGGAAATGTGATGTTCTACGACAAAAATAGAGGTAACTATTGAAAAATATTGAGAATTGAATTTTCTAAAAACATGTGTTTACGTTAATCGACGGCAAACTTAGGGGTAGGTGTGAAAAATGTAGAAAAAATAACTGATAAGATTGCCGGAAATGGTGTGAAATAGAAAAAAAATTGAGAACGTTTATTATTTATGGTAAGTTTAAACTTAAGTAGGTACAAATAAAATAAACATCGGTAACGCTTACAAGGTACATAAATGGAAATGAGAACATAACTGTTTATAAAAATTAAAAACTAATTCTCACTGAATTGAGAAATAAGTAGATGTGTATATATGTTACCGTTAAAGTGTTTACTTCACTAGTTTATAGAATAGCTGGATAATATACAAACTACCCAAACGTCTGGCTATTTTGATGGAAAATCATATTTCTACTAAAATAGTTACGAATATTGGTTGGTTTGCATACTATCCAGCTAGTTTACAAACTATACAAGATTTATCGCCAAAGAACAAACCACAAAAAAAGTATACAAATTAACCGGTGTTTTTAGCTAGTTCACAAACAATTCACTGTATTTGGATAAAGCGTGAACTTAATATTGCTAGTAGTACATAATAACCAATTCGTTGGTTTGGATACACTAACCAATCAATCTCTTTGGTTAATTTAGTTTAGGATAGTAAAATACTTTTTGGTCAAAAATAAAATAATCTTCCCAGATCTTTTATGTAAGAGTACATAAAATGATTCGGTGCATAAAATAATGGTCACTCGTCTCATCTCACACTTGCACTCAGCAACTTTTGTTCCAAAAATTAGATAACTCTAATAGCATTATGCCCGAATGCAACTCACGTCTTACAACCGTTAGAATTAGCAGTACCTATTTAGGCCGTTAAAAATGGAAAAAAGTATATATTCTTGGCGAATAGAAAATTGTGGGCAAAAAATTGATAGAGAAGTATTTGCTCCCATCCTCGAAACTGCTTTTAAAAAATGGAAAGTTCCAGATGTGGTAAAAAGTGGATTCAAGACCTACGGACTAATTCCCTTTGAGTCCAACAATATAAGTTTTTCTAAATTTTTTAATACGCAACAGAATATTGTTCTCCTCCAACAAGAAGATAATAATACAACAAAAGCAGCCTTTTCATTATTAAAATCCGAAATTGTGGAAGATACTTTAATTATGTTAAAATCTTCAGGAGAAAACTGAGAGGGTCTAGTGGAAGAAAAAAATCTATTTATTTTTTGGAAGAAAATAAAATCACGATTGGAAAAAATGCAAATATAACGGAATTAGTAACTGATGAGGCTCAAAGCATAAATCATAATGATGAAAAAACTAAAACATATTCAACGGAGTACTAACTCTGTTAGTACTAAACTTTAAATTGGACACTAGCCCAATTTAAAAATTCAAACTAACCAAGAAAATAACGCGGATTTAACGGAATCGGCACCTAATTATGAAATTCAGCAACATAGCGGTGAAATGAAGGCAATATATATACTTTACGTAGATTGTCTTACATTCCCTTTAATTCCAGATACTCCTGCCGAGTCAATAAATTTTCCTAATATAAATAAGAGTATAGATGACTGTCATACAATGAAATCAATAAATGTGATATAGGAAACAAATAATGATATACCTAGATATATGTAGATGTAACTGAATGTAATACAATGAAACCCACAAACAATGTGACAAATGAAACCAACTATAATATAGTTAGTCAATTAGAAGATAATTATGAGACCTATGAAATGGTTGCTGAACAAATAGAACATATTTCTGTAATCCATAAAACATTAACGAATCCATCTGTTCAAATAGAGAAGGTTCATTCAGTTTCTTCTTTGTCTGAGACTCCAATTACAGAAAACGGAGACAATTTAATACATTCAACCCAGACTTTAAAGACTTCTCCAAGAAATACATCTCGAGAAAAATAAAACGGTCATAGTGAAAAAACATTAAATGACGGTATTCCTACCCCATTTAAAAAATCATTGTTTTGGCCAGAACCCAAAAAATTAACTGGACCGAAAAAACAACGGAAAATGTGCCAGCTGTAGCCACACATCAACTCAGTGGCAGTATTTTAAGGCGAAAGAAGAAAAGAAAAGAATTGAAGAGAAGCAGGAATTGAAAAAAAACAAGCAAAGGAAGAGAAGAAACAGGAAGAAGACTACAAGAAAATTCAAAGGCAAGAAGAAAGGAAAAGGAAACAAATGGAGAAAATAATAGGAAAAAGAAAACAAAAAGCAACGATACGCATCAAATCTCCGCTACGAGTGAAACTTACGGACCTCAGCTCAGATCAAGTAGTGAGAAATGATAAGGGCTATGAGTTAAATGATTATGTTCTAGCAACGTATAATAACCAGTATTACCCTGGCAAAATAATTGGTTAAAAAGGTGAAAGCGATAGCGTGCAATACGAAGTAACGCATGTGGAGAAGAAGGGAATTAACTGGCTTTGGCCAGAAAGGCCCGATATTCTCATTTATGAGAAGTGTGAAGTTCTTAAAAAAAATTCTACACCTGCGTCGAAAAATAAGAGGACGTGGTAGAAGAAATGTCGGAATTTTTTTAGTTGCCATTTTTATTTTTTATATAAATACTAAATACATCTATACATAAATATGGGTATATCTGTTTCATTTAATTAGTATTGCCTAGTAGGTAAGTAGGTATTTTCCAACTGAAATAAATACCTATAATAAATAAATACCTATAATAAATAAATACCTATAATATAGATATTTTAAATAATAAAAAAAACAATGCAACACAGTTCACGTGATAGAAGTGAATACTTCTTTACCGATTCTTTGAGAGAGTGAGAGAGAGGGGGGGGGAGAGAGAGAGGTATTGTACATATTGGCTTTATAGTAACTGAACAGTGATACATATGTACGTCATTCTATATGGTGTAGATTTCTCGAGAATAGAGCATCAATCGTTGTTCCTGATTTAGTCGTGGCAATGTTCCGGTCAAATGGTCATGCTCCGCAAAAATATCATCATCCATTTGGATCAGAATCGAAAGCCCACTCCAGATATATCCAGCATGATATGCATAAGTAATATTGTATTCTGGTTAATTCCAATTCTGTCACGATCGTTTATAAATTATATTAAAATTGATTTCCGCTTTAGAACACTTGCGGGGGGTCGTTGCCCAAGTCGAAGCTGCATTCGATATCGCTGTTTCTCTTTCTCCCTCATATCTGTCATATGATTTATCTCACTTGCAAGACGAAAATGTTATAAAATGTGTCGTGACGCGACCTTGAAAAATCACTCTCTGAGGCTAAAGAAGTATTCACTTCAAAAAATGTTTTCATTGTCTCGTATGCCGGTAATTGGTACTTATATATGCCAATAATAGGTACTTGCTTCATTCTTATGTGCCGGCAACATCTGGTGTTTTTTCTATATATTATTTTCTACATTTTAAACTATATTTTAATACACATGTAAATTGATCTTGAATCGTGAATGTTAATTAAGTAATTGGGCAATTACTTGCATTAAAATTGCATTATTCTAGGGTTTTATGAACTTTTTTTATATAATACCAAAGTTGAGTTAGACTATTAAAGTGTCGATAATACGTACGTTTACCTTACCAAATTATTATTATTATTATTGTGTAATTTAGAGATAAAATTGGTCAAATTCTCTTACCTGTTAAAAACGGAAGCTCAGAAAACCACATTGTTGGAAAGAGAATATTTTTTAAGCCAAGGTTCCTAGTTAAATTTAATGCAGGCTGGCTAAACATAATATCAAAGCAAGTAAACATGCCAAAACTGTCATTATTTTTGGTCTTTATGACTGCTAATTCAACGTCAGATGGTGGACTTTTGCCATACTCTCCAAACAGGTTCCACTTGCGATATCTAAAACGGGTATAACAAATTGCCTAGAGGATCAATAGAAAATAGATATATATCTCCAATTTAAATATGATACCTAGTGCCACATTATATTTTGATTCTTTTAAACCTATAGACCTATAATCTACTGACTATTCCCAAAAAAAACGGGTAAAAGGAACGAACTAGGGGCTTTAATAGTTAGTTATTTATGCACTATTAAGGGTGTTGGTAAGATGATAATGCACGTAGCGCGAGAGATGGATGTCAATACCCGAGGTATATAAATATATACAATTCAGCTACACCTAAGCGGCGAACAACTCAAAAATTCAGTGGCGGTTCCTTGAGGTGGGCAGGGTGGGCAGTGCCCACCCTAGGATTTAAGGTATAAATATAAAAGAAAAAACAATATTCAAAAAAAATGTTTCAGTTATCATGTAGAAAGTTCAATATGTTTTAACACAATAGCATAACAGATTTTTAAAAGTCTTAAGTAAGATTATAAATAAAAAGTATATTATTAATCAGTAATCACATTCCGATTTAAATTTTGCGCGTTACGCACCCGAAATAAATTAGTAATAGGTACGATCTGTTTGCCCATAGCGCGAGGGAGACCTGCTAATCATCGCTATGGGCAAGCCCGTAGATGACAAGCAGGCCTGTATTAATTCGCGATATACGTTCGAGGTATACGCGGCGACGATTGTGCGAGCGAAACGGTAAACGTATGCCTAGTTGTATCCAGCCTGAGACAGCCGGTCGACCGTCCCTTTTCTGAAGCGGCAAAGTAACTATTTGCTGAACTAATAATTTTTGTCTTAAAACTTAATAATAAATATTAAATACCTCGGTTCTAGATGAAATTTTAAATCCGTACAATTGAAGTGATACGTAATTATAATAATAAAAACTTTATTATTATAATTACCACTAAATTGTACGGGATTTAAAATTTGATCTAGCATTAGAAGCACGGTATTTAATATTTATTAAAAACCAATTATTCGAAGTATTTATTATAACTTCTTACTTCTTACACCGACTTGAGGATGAATTCAGTGCAGGCGTACCTGTTTCGTGCATTATTTTGTATATTATGCTACGGGCTTGCCCATCGGCGCGGTTTGAGTGATGTAACGTCCACGATTCGCGCCTTTCAGCTTCAGCCCCTAATTAGCGATTGGTGTTACAAAGTCATATGATTAAGGATTCAGATTTCACTGTTTTCTGTTTTCAGTTTAGAGTTTAGATCACATTTGTATTATGCAGATACAAGATACAATACCGGGTAGAGTAGGTATGTGGATTTAGTTTTTCGTCCGATATCTCGGCTTTTCGTCTTGTCGTTCGTGATTGACGTGATTTGATTAGGTACCTACTTAGCTTACATATTTAAATATTTCTTATCCTACTAGTAATATTCGTATTTTGTAATTTTTTGCGTTGTAATTTGCAGTTTAGATTTTATTTTGCTGATAAAGCATTTCGTCGTTTTACTTTAAAAAGCTTGTATGTCTCTCAGGGCACATTTTTGAGGGGACAATAAAACGTCCATAAAATGTATGCAAATAAGTAATGCACCATTTACTTTTGATGATATAAATTCTAGATACACTAGATAATATTTACATTATTTTTGGTAAAATTTTATAATTTTTTTGGGAGAAAAAAAGATTTACGAGGTTTTTACAAAACACATTTTACTTACTTAAAGACTTACAAGGTTTAAGATGAGCATCTTAAACAACTACCTGTAACATAACGTAACATTCTGTATAACATAACATTCTGAAAAAAAAACACCTAAATACAATATGTTTTTATATATCACTATTGATATTTAAGTGTATCATAAAAAATATGATAATCACATGGAATTTCTTTTTTCAAATCTTGAAGATGTTCGTATTTTGATTTTTTTATCGCTAAAGGGGCATCATACAAATGTGGTATTTCCTCGGATCCGAGAACTTTTTTGTTGTTCCTCTTTGTCAGTTGTAACCAGTCATCATTAAAATTGATTTTAAAAAATAACAATCCTTCATCCGTGTATTTGATTGCACAGATGTTGTTTACTGTTGGATCTCCAGTCCGAATCCCTGGACGAATCGATGTGAAAAATGAAAGTTTGCTGTAGTCCTTAAAATAGGTGTGGCGTAGATACTCCACCGAATAGGGTTTTGGATTTCTCCTCGCCGTTTTACAAGCAGATATGTATCCTACAGGAGTATAAATTTCCTGGTTTCGGAGGCGTCGCTCAATAGTGGAGTGCATACTGTCGCACTCCATCTGAGTGTGACCAGGAACTAAGTACTTTTGAATTATAGTTATTTTCATTTTTTTGGATAAATGAAGTAACGCGTTGCTGAGAGTTACATTTCTGTTCTGGTATCCACAACCATCACTAAAGAAAATTATTTCCTCACCGCCTTTTACACCCGACTCTTTCTCAATAAAATTATAAATAATCGATGCAAATTCATTGGAACTAACACTTCCTTCGCCCTCATGCCACAAAAAACAAAAACCATCATTCGTTTTTAAATTGTAGATCGTGTAGTTGTGGACAACCAGTTTTTTCTTGTAATAAATTGATGATGCTTTTAACATGGGACACAAAAGAACGGATTGCATATCTACAGTAAAAACATGTCTGGCATTTTCTTTATCGTATTCTTTCTCCTGTCGAGCTCTGTTCTTCTTTTCAATATGTGTTAAATGTTCATTATCTGCAATGTTTCCAGATCTATGTGACACACAGAGGTCACACTGATCCTTTCTAGGTCTAAATAAACTCAATTTGTTCTCATCAAATTGTTCATAAAATACTTTAGTGCTTAGTGGATTACTTATTTTGTTTTTCTCGCAAAACTTCATGTACTCACCGTATAGACAGAGCTTTGACTGCCAAAGCAGTTCAAGATAAAGTCTTTGGGTAGACGCCCGACAGTAGTGAGATTCAAGTTTCGGCAGAGAGTCAAAAAAGCATTTTAAATCAATTTTTCTTGCACTTAATCTATATTTTTTATTTTGGACCACAGGCTGAACTGCAACAGCACCACTACTGTTCTCGGTATTGGCAGAGTTTTCCTCTGACTTGTTTAATAACACCCAACTATGCGTAGACCATTCACCAATATCGAGAGTGTTAATAAACATCTTTTTACAAACTCTTACTCTAATGCCATGTTTCTTAAGATGGTAGAATAAGGAGATATCACGGCGAGATACCGCATTTTTCAAATTTTTTGTATCCTTTGGGACAGAAGTATCGATCAGACTGCTAACATACGTTTTTCTTTGGTCCCAGTTAAGGTTTTTCCAAAAACGAGTGAAAATGTTTAACCGTTCCTCTTCCGTAAACATATTACATTTAATCTTACTGTCGGTTTTACTAAGTTTGCAATTGCAAACTGGTTTTATTTGTCTTGCTCTTCTTGGCTCACAATAAGTCCATTTTCCATTGAATTTTTTTAAGTCCTTTATATTCTTCCCCTTTCATCCTTTTTTCTTTGTTGTCTGTCAATTTTCAACTGCTAATATCAGACTTTCGTTTTCTGGTTTTCTTTTCTACTGTTTTTGTTTCACCCATTCCATAATTCGCACTATTGTCCTCCACTTCACTCGATTGCATCTCCTTTTCAATATTTTCTGTAGAAGTCACTGCCACTTCTACCTCACTTTCTAAATTATGTTCATAATCGGGGCAAGAACTAGTTGAGCTTATAAGCATACCATCTGTGGCCACCTGATAGACCTCAACAGAACCGGTAGAGGAATCTCGCGTACGTAAACTTTCTGTAGACTTATTATCAAGAGATGTTACTTGAAGGTGTTCAGGGTCTGTAGAATTCTGATGAATAGCTTGTAAACTTTCAATCTCGCTTTCAGCAGATATTTCACAATGATCTCCTTTAGGTTTTTGGAATGGATCAGGCAAGACAGGACAATAATTTGTTTGTATTTCAGTATTACGACTTAGTGAGAAAATAAGTTTACTTCGTGAGCTTACGCTGCTTGGCGTCGTAATCTGGAAATAAGAGTAAAAATTACACTTTAAAAAACTTACAACTTTACAAAAATAAACTGCCTGCTTTCTCTCAGAATAATATGTTCAAATTTAGGGAAATATGATTTATTGTACTTAATAATGTACAATCACACAGAGATGTTTTCTTACAACATTTTTGAGAAACCATAAATTTTTTCCTGCAAATGTAAATCTTCTGAATAAATTTGAATATTTTTTACAAAAATGAAAAGACTAGTCATTTCAATATATACTCATTTTGGAAAATTAAGCGAAAAAAACACAAGGCATATTTTATTACACGATTATAAGTAGTCACACAAATAATCCTCTTTATTACTTTTTCAGTAATACTTTAACAATTTGAAAAATCATACAATAATAATATTTTACTTGAGAGCAAATTAAAGACTAACTGTGGAATCGCTCCTTAAAGCCATTTAAAAAAGAAAAATTTTTGAATCATGAATTAATGCCAGTATAATGTTCCCACATTATACTGGTATTAAACCTCTTATGTACCGCATCTGGAAAATAACATTCTATAATGAATTTATTTTAAACCTCGTATATCTTAAACTAGCACCATAACCTATACACTGCCATTAAACAATGGTTTTTCAAAGTTTTATATCATAATATGTATATTATAATAGAATATCTAGATGTAAAAACATGACTTACCTCATCCACTGAACTTTCCATAATGTATTGCTTATGTTTGGATTATTTACAACACAAAAGCACTGAGAAAATGTTTAATTATTTGGAATGCACGGACGCGTCTTTACACAGAATACTGACTTACAAGGATTTTAAAGTAAAGAATTCATGATGGTCAGACTTACAAGTTTTACAAATTTAGAATAGGTGGCGCTACAGTTTCGCACGACTTACAAGCTCTTAGAGGGTAACTACATAAGATATTTTTAGCTGAAATACATTAAAAGCTCATTATTCAAAAAAATCGGACTTACGAGGTTTTTAAAGTAAAACGACGATTTATTCATAAATTAAAACCGACCGACCCCTGTAATGAAATATTTAATATTAAACAAGGGCCATCAAGGAAAGAATAATAGAGCTTTTAATATCAATTGGTACAGTAAATATGAATGGCTAACAGGCAGCGAAATCAGAAATAAATTATTTTGCTGGCATTGTTTGTTGTTTAACGGATGTACTCGAACTCCATGGAATTCGACAGGACATTTTGATTTAAAACATATTAATGAATCTTCAAAAAAAACATGCGCGATCTGAGGAACACACATATTCGACATAAAATTTAAACTACTGGGAAAACAAAACATTCAGACTTTTGTTAGTTCCGCTTTTCGGAAAAATATTCTGAAACAATAAAACTGTAGAAGAAAATAGGGAAATCGTGAAAGGTTTATTTGACATGGTAATTTATTTAGCAAGTCAAGAACAATCATTTAGAGGTAATGCAACATAGGATTCTATCAATCAAGGTAATTTTCCCCAGCTTGCAAGCCTACTTTCCAAATATGATAATGAATTCAAAGAATTTTTGGATGAATCTACTGTTTTTAGTACTCTGTCGAAAAACAGTAAAATTAGTATTATTTAATTAGTAGTAGTAGTATTATTTAATTGAAAGTATTAATGTAGTTGTTCCGAAGTGATTTTTTTCTGAACTCTGAACTTCCCTTTGGTTCTTGCTGAACTGTTTATTTTTGGAACGTTCTGATATATCTACGAGCTGTTCTTTTTTTTCAAACACACTACTACTCATATCAAACTTGAAAGTTTAAAAAATTTTCGCCTGCGGCTCCGTTAATGCTTCGCGGGCCAAATTTAATATTGATATTCGAACCGAAATCCGAAAAATCGAACGAAAAACTAAATCCACATACCTACTCTACCCGGTATTGTATCTTGTATCTGCATAATACAACTGTGATCTAAACTCGAAACTGAAAACAGAAACCAGGAATCAAATTAATTAATTATTCAAATTTTACAGAATAAAAATTAAACAACATCATTGAGCAACGTACGCCATACATGATACCGTTTCTGCAACTTGAACAGTTATATACTTTTTTGGCAAAACTGTGAATACTTGATAGCATTCCGAAAGATACATGCAATTCGCAGATAATTCTGATGGCACGTTCACATAATTCTGGCATAATTGTTTCCTTTTACATTTTTCAAGCGTTTCTGCTACGGATGATACCAAGGGTTTACTTTTTTTAAAGCAAAAGCACAAAACGCTTTCGAATCATCTTCATCTTCAAAACACCTGACGCGATACCCCCGGGGATAACACACACCGGCAAAGAAAGTCAAGAGCGCCAGAAGCAAAGCCCTGCCGGTGGGGCCCATCAGCCTGGACCGGGGGAGGCTACCCTAACTTCACGTGACACTGATCGCATTTGTGGGGACGGTCACGTGAAATGCGGAGCCTACCCCTTACGAGGCGGACTCGGCCTACATAGATATTATGGTGTGATGCTGGATAGTCGGGGTTGCCATGTAATGCCCTAATGGCATTCGAATGAAACTCGCCAGGTAACAATCAACAAGATTTATTGGACACTTCTTCTCACAACATATCGGAAGTACAGTTAACAGATATTGGATAACGCATGGTCGATGCTTTTCTAAAGCATCAGTGATCGGTAATGTAATGATAACAGAACGTCGCAGGATTGTTCTGTGGGTGACCCAGTTACCGTATTTTATAACGTTATCTAGGTCAGTGTTTATATATATCATAAAGGCATTTTATTGCATAGTGTTTAATATACATGCAATCGTTTGCTTTTAAAGCAAAATATTTTAAATATTGAGAGCACGTGTGGCCGTTATGGCACTACAAGGGTAAAGAGCAATGGTACCGCTCGACCCCCTTCTATCGAGGTCACAACTTTAGCCAAGAATATTGGCGCGCCTATGCATAGCTGAATACCATTCCACCCGCATACCGACGTCTGACGACTGAACCTGGTCTTTTTTATAATTTTTTTTTATAAATAACGACCAATGTCGGAAAAGTCAACATTTCCAGGTCAACAATGTACAAGTCAACATTTCCAGTGACGTTGCTTTCGAACACGATTTCAATCAACATTTGCCGTTAAATCTTTCAGGAACATACAACAATTGTAATTTTACATTTATTTTCCACTCTAAATCAACATTTGCATTACTAATTTGACGTTTTTCTTTTTTTCGTCGTCCAGGGCATGAAAGTTTTTCATACTTAGCAACCGATAACCTAGCATGTTTTACTTTCGCTTTCGCTATGCCTATCTAAAACGGAAAAGTATACTTTCGTAAGGGTAGAATGAAAATGTTATTTAGACCTGACAAGCTATGAAACTGACGAGCTGTTACCTACACCGTTATAACCACTGGATTGTTTTTAAACGTATAAAATTCGGTAGAGTTTTCTTCTCATAAAATATAAAATTGGTGAAAATTTAAAAAAACTTGTATGAAACACGTTGGAAACCACTATTTTGTGTAACTCGCATCCTTTTGCGGAACTCGCTAGCTCTCATTCCACAGAAATCTGCTGATTATACAAAATAGTACTTTTCACAACTGGTTACATAAATAGCTATTATTGATATAAATATTACTATACCTTCCTATCACTCCTCCGCTTTCATTGAAAGCTACATTAGAATTATAATAAATAATTCCCGAGCTGGGACAAAATCCAGTTGCATTGTTTCCTGTACAATTTTCCTTCTCTATTATATTAACCACTATTGTAGTATTGTAGTTTATAGCAGCACATGAGAAAGTTTTTAGATATTCCTGATACTGTGCGTCACTAGAGTTGCAGATTATTTCAGTGTACGGTACTGGTACCACGGTGCCCTCTGCTATGCCACCCCCTAAAGTAGCTTCTGGGAACAGTACGAGATCCAATTCCTACAAAATATTTTTTGTTTACATAGTGGCCAATACTTATTATACCCATACAAGTTACGATATTTGGATTGATTTATCCCCGTGTAAGGTAAAATATGCATGTAATCTGACATAAATATTCACATAGAAGGGGCATCAAGGTTCGAAACTTGGCTCTCTTTTTTATAGGGAAATATATTCCACAATCAGACATGTTCTTCTGAAGTATATTGGCCAAATGAGATGCTCAATTGAAACTGAGTTGAAGGGGCATATGGCCTATCTTAGATATTGAGGAACAAAAGAATTGCCTAACACGCTTTTGACCATAACCATAAAATAGACATTTAGTAATTAAACCAGACAAAATGTGTTTTTATCAGGACAGTTTTGGGGGTAATATAGAATTATTCCATTTTATATGGAATCTCAAGTTTGCGAACAAAATTTGGTGACGCAACATTGAAAAAAAAGGTTAAAAATCTCATTTTTTTGACAGTTTTTGGTTTATGACTAGGAAACTATTAACTTTTCGTAAATAACCTCCCTATTTAAAATTATGTTACATAAACTTTCCTACATATTTTACTATTAAGGTTTCTTCTCCAACAAACCGTTCAGGCCCAAGCGCTTGTTGAAAATCCCCCTCACCATTCACTTGGTATTATGTTTGGACCGCTGCAGTGTGGGACCAAATTAAATTTGTATTCCAAAAATCTTTCATGTGGTCTACGTCTACGAAACTGTAGAGTAGACCCCAGTTAAATTCCTGTAGATTCCATTTTCAATACCAGTTAGAGATCGGGACTTCTGGATGGCCAAGGCAAACCTTGATAATTGTTGTCCAAGAACCAGCCCCGCACTAATCTGCAGTTGTGAATTGGGCAATTCTCCTGTTGCAAGGTAAAATTGCATGGCAAGCCAGCAGATGTGACTTGCTCAGGTGAAAGCTTCTTGCAAATGTCTTGCACTGGAATGTATTTGATGTCCCGCGCAGTGCCATAACCCACAGATGCGAGGATTTAATTTTGGCAAAATTTTCAAAGAAGCACTACATGAGTCTCTAGTCCCTAGTCATTACAACGTCAGCTGTACTGTCAACGGAATGAAGAATTATACGAATATCAGCTTCCTCGTGTGATGCTCTTAGGGAATCGACATTGCAAGTTGGTCGGTAGACTAAGCATGCAGACTAAGCATGTGACTACTCTGCGAAGCCTCCTGAGAGTACCACTTCAAAATAACCATAGTGGAGCTCTAGGATTTTATGGGACAAAAACCTGCACCTGATTCCTTTCAGAGACCAAAACTAACTTAGTTTGGGTCTCTGAAAGGAATAAAAAGCTACTCTTGTTCTTTGGCAACGGTACATAGAAATTAGTGATGTCCCTGCGCTAGACATCAAAACCCTTGCGTTTTTCTTCCTTATTCTAGCTTTTATAGATGGAGACATATATCTGTCAAACACAACGTGAACCTCATGGTACTTATGTCTATAAAACTATTACTAATTACTATCCAGAAAATACAACAAAATATTTAATAGAATGCGGTTTTAATTTAGTTTCGTTCGAATTTTGAGTAGAAAACTTACTCAATGTTTTTTTAAGTGTATTTTTGAATTCCCCATATAATTCGCGAAGTTTTGCTTTAATGGCTTTTTGAAATATTATTCGAAATGATAATTTCACTATGCGTCAGTTCAAAAACATGGGCTTAAATTTTTATTAAACAAAAATCGCAAAAGTTACCAATTATTTTTCGATGTAAAAAATCACCATGGCTCTCCTAATTAACAGATTGCAATTTATCAAAATGCATTTTAAAGTTTGAGTGCTCTTATAAATGTGAACAAATTTCTTCAAGTATCTAGATCTAGAGGCTCTAGTTTGTACCCTGTTTAATTTGCAAAAATTTCATTTTTTACCAAAACTGAATTGTAACAATATTGTGCAAAAGCTATAGGACCGATATTGATTAATTTTGGTGTGATGGTTTACCACACTTAAAACTTATATTTGGCCAAATATGACGTTCCTACATATAAAATAAATATTTGAAAAAAAAATCGGTAAAAGCCTCGTTTTTTATTCCCTTTATTTTAGTGATGTATAATATATGCATAATCTATACATTACATATAATTTATAAAAGTTACCTTACACCGGTAATTTTACATGTAACTTACATTTTTGATTGGAAACTTATGTAATTTTTGCTTGGAAGGTTTTCTGTGATGAAAACTGCCAGCTTTTGAACGGACTTAGATGCTGGCCAGTTGGTGAGAACGTTCTCAAGAACGTAGAGGCTTTCGTCGTCAAATTGTATAAGGGAAAAAACATTTTAACACTATTTTTTTAATGCAAGTTTATCCTAGATGATGTAAATGCAGCCAGGGGCTGTAAATGGCCGTTGACGGCGATTAAGTTACTCCACGATTCATGACACTAGACGCATTTGTAAGACGTGTCCAGAAGTTGTCATTTGTCACTATAAATGACTAAAGGCGCGCTCTGCATTTTTATTTTTGTGGGTATTGAATGAGACTGGGCCATCACGCGTCACGCTCGGCTACGAAACGCTCCTTCGGGTAAAGTGGGCTCGAGTGAAAACTCCTTTAGGCTGCGGAAATAAAAACGCAAAACAAGTTCCAAAGCCTGAACACGACAGCCAAAACCAACGATAACCAAATACCTGAGACCCCCACCAGCCAAACTAGCAAAGATATGGAGCCCGAGGAAGGAGAAATCGAGCCAAAAGAAGTCAAACCGCTCCCAATCATTGTTCATGGGGCCTTCGAGAACCACAAGCGGATGACCGAATACTTAAAAATCAACCTGAAATGCAAATTCCACTGGAAACAAGCAATCAATACGACTTTTATATACTGAAACTTTAGAAGACTGGCACATATCCATGGAAACTTTTAAGCAAGGCAATCTAACATATCATACATTCACCCCCAAAAGAAGTAAGACCCACGCATTCGTCCTGCGAGGACTCAAGTACTCAATATATTAAAACCGAATTGGAACAAGGCTACCAGTTGAAGATAACAGGAATATACAAGATGAGCAGTACAGAATACAACAGTTATATAGTAGTAACCGACAATACTGAAACATCTACAAAAACATCTACGTTGTTTTAGAGGTAATTTTTGGAATCCTCATTCTCAAAAACATGTATAGAGACGCGTCACTTTAGTTTTTACGTAAAAAATGGGGACGAACAATCTGGAATATCTCACTTCTAGGCGGGATTTTGGTTGGCCACCAGCAGATTCGGATTCAGCGGGGTCGAAATAGGGGGAGAAGATCTATTGGCAAAAAGTAATATGAAATGCTTCTAAAATTTCACCTTTTTGAAAACTTGACTTGACTTGACTAATAGCAGCAGACTCCTGGACTGGCTGCGCTTATACAAGCCCACATGTTAACAGAAAAGCGACCGCTACTATTAACTGGCATTGTATATCGTTCTTCGTACCGCGAATTTCTTGGTCTTGGCTTCTGTAGTGACTGTAGTGGCGCCCCGTAGTGGCAGTTACGCGGTACTAGTGAGTTGGTAAACAAACAATCCCGTGTTGATTTTTTCGATAAACTGCTTAGAAAAATTAGAAAAATGTTGGGAAACATACTGTAAATTATGAGTAAATATAGAGTAGGAAACTTGGACGGACGTGCTTGTTGTGTACTGGGATGCAAAAGTCGTGAGAATAAGAGACCGGAATTGACATTTTACTGTTTTCCAAATCGTGCATATGAGGCGGAAAGCAAAAAGATGGATTACCTATATCTGTTCGCCGAGAGACAATTTTTCAAAGAGACCAATTGCCCAATTTCATGAACTTGGTGTCCATATTTTTCCTCAAATAATAATCTTGCAGCACCTTCCATAGTCGATTCCATACTGCATAGCACGTGGTGTTCAAATACGTGGGATTCAAATTAGTAATTCGGTTTTAATTCGGTGCGCTTTTTCGCTGCAAGTGATCCTCTTTCTTCGTTCTTGGTACCTACCACGTAGAAATATTTAACTGTTCAATGGAATTGAATGTGATTCTTTTGGAGAAGACATTTTTGTAAATTCGCAAATAAGGTCCTCGGTAAACGAACATTCATAAGCACTGTACGATTTAAAGTTTGAGTCCTTGTTTCAGCCATTTTTTCCTCTTGTTCTCGTTCTTCCCTTTCATTAAATGATTGATTTCTTTCTTAATAATTTCGATTTGTAGAAAGTCTTATTCAATTAGCGGAGAGAGATAGTGTTTATATTCGGCATCCTTTATGATATTTTTCGGCCCCTCAAGTGCGCCGATTCCAAATCATTGGTTGATCTGTCTTTGAACAAGTGTTATCCACATTTACAAAAATGCAAATCGCTGCAGCATTTTGCAAAAACCTTTCGTGCCTTATAATTGCAAGTTGTATCCAAAATTGTATGGTCAGGCTGGAACTGCATAAAATAATGAATATTTGTACAAAAAATTCGTTACATAAATCAATTCGAAATATGTTTTTTTTCCAATTTAATTTGTTTTTTTAACAGATAATAATTACTATAATATATATATATATATATATATATATATATATATATATATATATATATATATATATATATATATATATATATATATATATATATATATATATATATATATATATATATATATATATATATATATATATATATATATATATATATATATAAAATTATTGTTAAATTGCAACGTTTACGAATATATTAGAAATCCTTTACGTACGTTTATCGTAATATTAGTGCCAGTGTTATTATACTTTAGGAATACCTGAACTTGGGTATTCGGAGTGAATACATTTTAATTTTTTCTGATGGAATGATCTCCTGGTGTGTCTCTCAGAACTGTTCCAATTAATTTCTTACTTTGCCCATGAATAATTTATTTTACGCCACTAACGTAGAAACTTTCGAGCCATTTGTTCCCTTTACTCAAGCTTTTTCGACGAAAAATGTTTGTGTTGGCGGGTAGAAAACCATAAGTTACTTCAATTACCATTGTTGTTCGTATAACTTATTTTTATTTACAAAAATTAAAATATTACTCTTGTGCACTGCATGTCAAACGGGAGAAATTTTAAATTACCAACTGACTACCTACCCCGCAGAACCGCGAGATGGCGCAGTGGACGTCGCGCCATGCCCCTACAGAAACGAATACACACGAAGTAACCCATCGTGGCATGACGAACATTTTTTCCTCGGAGAAAATGACATTAGACCAGAAATCTTCATGTGTGTCAAAATTATTGTTGGCAAAGAGCGGATTTGTTTCTTTATTGCGGTCGTATAACCAAGGCTTTTAGCAGATGCATAATTACTTTTATCACTCTGTTTAATTCGGCGTCTAGCTGTTCACAAGGAAGCAGGAAACTGCGTACTATGACAAGATGTTGCAGCCCTATCAAAGGGGTTCCTTCTTAACCAATTTACCATTCCTTCCTCCCACATGATGTTATACTAAATCATC
>CAXKVY010001313.1:0-27758 GCA_964058915.1 Tetropium fuscum | reverse complement strand
CGATAACTAAAGTGAGAAAGTGTGCATGGCATAGACATTAGTATAGAAAATAGGATATGGCATCGACTTTATTCTAAAAATGAATTAAGAGAGCAGAAAACAAAAAGGGTGGAAACCAAGAAAGAAAAATAATAATTGAGAGGAAAAGAGCAAAGGCCAGGGGGGCACGTTAAATTAGGAATGCGTAAGTTTGTGTATGCAAATAAACGAATCCGTTTTGTCGTACCAATTTTTGAACGCTGTTCGCAACCCCAGAAACGTCTACAGTAGGTCTTCGCAATTATGAGTAGGGCTGATCAGGGCAACGTCGCAAATAAGGGTATTTTCGAACTAATTGACGCGTGGGAGTGAGACAAACACATAAACTAACGTCACTTTCATCAAAGCAAATGTCAGCCGGCGACTCAAAAAAAAACGCGGGACAAATGCGTCGGAGAAACAAAAAGAAATGCTAGTTGAATATGTGAAAAAGAAGCCCTTATTTAAATCAGCGGCAAGCAAACCCAAAATTATACAAGTAAAGACGCAATGAAGGATTGGGAAGGAATTTCCAGCATCTTAAATAGTATGCCAGGGGCTGCAAAAGACTGGAAGGGAAGGCGAAAAGTAAGTATATTTTATTGTCAAGTCTGTAACAAAATCTTGCAAATGCCGTTTTATTTAGACATGGCATGATCTTCGAAGTAAAAGAAGACGAAAGAGGCGAAAAACCGCGTGGAGTACAGAAGTACTGGAAGCGGCCCACTAAAAGAGGAATCACTAACGAATGTGGAGGAAAAAGTCTTAAGTCTTAAGTCTTGGGATTATTAAAAAAGTTTCCATTTTAGGACATGATGTTCCCGAGTCGCGTTCAAATTTCCACATAAGGGAGGTGGTTAATCCAGAACCGTTTAATGAGTTAATATTTGAGAATGGTGGCCTAGAAGATACATCTCAATATGACGTCTCAACGCCAAGTCAGGTGCCTTTGGTTGAAGCCGTAGAAACCTGTTCAGAAAAAACAGCCACTGCGCCTTACTCCAGCAAATTCTTCCTCCAGAGCGAAAATTGCCACATCAACCAGCTTTATGAAAAGTGCAAAAAAGAAATTGCCCCAAAAACTGAACAACTTAATAAATTCAGCTTTTGCGGCAACTACATTCGTTAAAAATCTAAATGCAAAAGTTGAAGTACAGAAGGAATATTATGAGTTCAAGAAACAGCACACGACAAATATTGAAGCCTTGAAATTAAGAAAAGTTAAAGCTTTGGAGTCGATTGGGAAGAGTCTTAAACGACTAGTGAAACGATAGACTCAGCACATATTTAAAAAAAAATAACTTTCCCTCAATAAAAATTTATTTTCTAGAGATCTATTTTATTAGAAATAAAACTACAAATATTAATTTTTTTTGTCTGTTTTGCAGCAATACTCTGACAATGCCCATCCTTGCTCTTCTGCCATCTGCCAATTCAGGGTTAACTCGTCTGACGACATTTTCTTCACCTTCTATATTTTCATCTATTGCGCCAAAATCCACCTCGTCTTCGCCATCTTCATTATCCGGTTGCGGAACATTATACTCTATACTCATGTTGTGCAGTACTACACATGCGTTAATGATTTTGCACGCCACATCGGGTGAATAATGGAGCACTCTATGCTTAAGTAAGCACCGGAACCTTCCTTTCAATACACCATTACAGCATTCTATTTTTACTCTGGTGCTTTTGTGAATTGTGTTATAATAGTGTTCGGGAGTATTTGGTTCAACTTCATTGAACGGAGTTAACAGCCAGGTTCTTAAAGGATACCCTGAGTCTCCTGTAACATAAACATTTATTGCAACAAATAATGTATGTACTTACGTAATGGACAACAGTATTTAAGTACAACAGTATGTACTTCAAGATGTAACCTACCTAACACAAAGTAATCCTTATTTCCTGTCGCATGTATTTCTTTTAGGGTGTTCTGCAGGTTGGAGCGATTCCAGATGTATGCATCGTTAGTGCTGCCAGGATATCTAGCACTTATATTTATAATTTTCAAAACCTCTCAAAAAATGTAAATGTAACTGTCGAACTTTAACTGAAAGAAATTATACTCCTTTTACCAACTGAACATTGATAGAGTGGTAATTCTTCCGATTCACATAAACGTGTTCAGGAAATTCTGGATCTTCAATATTGGGGGGTACAATGGCCACATGGGTGCAGTCAATGCATCCTACAACACCAGGAATGCCATGCTCATCATAAAATCTGAAATAACAGCAATAGCTAGCTCATGAAAGAATGTGTAAATATTTGACTAAATAACTTGCCTTTGCCTTACTGCATCTAATTGCTCAAAATTCTGTGGAAATTTTACCCACTCGTTAAAAATATTGGGGTGTAATAGCGCATCAGTTACTTCTTTAATGCAATTAGAAACTGATGAATGGCACACGTCAATATACTTATTACCTCCTATATCAGGTTGATAGCTCCCACTTGCAAAAAACTTCAAGGCAATCAAAACCTGTAAGATTGTAACATTACATTCAATGTATTCTACGGGATGGGAGGTACCTAACAGATAACTTATCACAATGAGGTTGACACTCATCTTTGTCATAACATCCAAATCCCTTCTTGCTGGGCGAATGTGGGGCTCCAAACATTCAACTAAATATTCGACAAGGTCCTTCGACAACCGAAACATGTTAATGAACTGTCTCTCACTCAATTCCCTGAATGCATCTTGGGGGTTATGACGGTTGTTGGGTCTATATTGCTGCTCTGCATTTTCCAGATTGCGTATTGCAAGTACATGCATCAACTCTTCCATTTTATCTCACTATATTTATTCACTCACTATATTTATTCACTCACTTACTATGGTGAACGTTTTAAAGTAACTTCAAAAATCTCACTTTCAACATGAAACGCATACGCAAAGTATAATTCACCGGTCCCTCGCCGCTCGCAATAAAGCGTATGAATTTGCGCGCATACGCAAAGTAGCGATGTCTCAAAAATTGGATTACGCGTCAGTCGCAAGTTTGCGAATGATTCCTATACTTGCGAATTGTCAAAAATTGGCCTCCAGGGGAGAAAATAAGAAACGGAGATTGAATATATCAATTTGGAAGCAGTTTGCAGAGAGAAATAAGGGGAGAATAGTATTAAAGGAGTTATGGAGTTACATGGAAGCTATATGGAAGGTGCATGATGGAATTTAATCAAAATTAGACGGACAAACGAAAAGTGTGAAAGTAAAAGCGTTAGGAAGCAACATTAGACAAAATTAAGGTACCTTATCATATCATTCGAATATGTCATGAATATAAAATATATCAAAACTTTTTAACAGATTTTCTAAATTTTCAATTACTAACCTTTATAAAAGAACAATTTAAATAGAGTTCATAGATATAAGATTTTTAGTGAAACCAATTCGGACATAATGCCCCAAAATTCTACAAATGTCATATATGTCAATAATTTTATATTAGGTTAAGTAGCGGATAGACATTTTTTATAATAGTTTATTTATTATCACTTTCTCTTATCCACCATATAACAATATTTTAATTTGATCATATACCTATATCTATAGCATAGTAATCATCGAATTTGCCATAAATAAATGTGTTAAATTGATTTAACAACATTAAATTTACCCAGTAAAAAAATAATATTATAATATATAATGACTTTTGACTTTTATAAAAGGCCCCACTTTTGGTTTCCAATTGTTATAATATTTTAGATTTATATTATACTTAGTGACGTAGATTAAGATGCTGATATTGATTGTTAGAAAATTAGCTTAGACTATACTTACTTTGGTGAGCTTATGTATCTTGGAATCTATTTTTTATGGGCACCACTTCATTATTGGAATGAAGAGTTTTGATTGTTAAAATATAAAATTTAATTAATTTGAAATTTATTAGCTTGGTCAGTCACTGTATATTCTAGAGCAATGAAACATCTATCCCAAGAGGAGTTTAGACTTGCGTTAAGTGGTGAACTTGTCGAGTAATTTTAAATTATTGTTTATCTGATTGAAAATATCTGTGGAAAAATGTAATTAATTTGCTCAGAATAAAATATTGTATCCAATTTTTAAGTGATAATGATATTTATTATAAAATCATGTGATTATATTTGTGTTTTACAACACTTGCAACTAAAAATTTTTTAAAATTACCTGAACTAAATAACTTAGAAACTATAAGAACAAATAAGAAATTTTGTGCAAATTTTCAATGGGAAAATATTTCAATAAAGCATGTGGGTTGCTACTTTAGTCTATTATGTTAATCTTTAAAAACCTTTGAGGTCATTGACACTTTCGAACTAACAAAGACTACACTTGTTGGACTGTGGCGATGTGATTAGGCATCTCGTACTTCTCGTCCAACTCCTACAATCTCGTTCTGGATGCAAAACAGCTGATGAATAATAATATCAATGGCACAGCAATTACTTCGAATTATCTGAGAATTTCTCTGAAACTCTGGTATTTTGTATTATCTGAGCTTTTCTTGATGATGATGCTTTTCAACCCGTACACATTTGTGTACGATAAAAAATATTTAAAATATTACTAGCCATAGTTTGTATTTACGGCTGGTTAATTTCTAAATTTGATTTACACTTTTCTTTTTTTAAAATACAAAATTTACAACAATTTTTATGATATATCAAAAATTACGTGGCTACCTTTTGGTGCCTTAGCGGCGTCTTCTTAGTTGTTGCACTGCAAACAACTACTAATTTTAGTTTTGACTAAGCAAGCAATTTCTGTATCACTCACTCTTTGAATGCTTCAGAACTCAGTATATGTAATTCAATATTCTCCAGCATATGGTTGGGGGCAGTAGTTGATTTCAATAGGTTCAACAAGATTTTATGCATTTTAAAGTTTAACATCTTCTGGATAACTGTATGCCTAATGCTTTTATATATAATATGTTCAAATAGAACAAATATAAATAGTAGACTAGGTTTGTGTATTCTAAGGATTTGAGTTCCGTCAAAAACTAATGTCATAAAACGTCACTGCAAGTGTTGGAGTATTAATATTTTAAATTCAAGTATAAATGATCAATGAAATAAATCGTCCACTGCTCTGAAGATCCTCAATAAAGGTGAAAGAACTTGTACAACTTCTAAGTGGTTCGTTTCCGTGTGTATAGTGGTTCGTTTCCATATGTATGTCCAGATACTGGTAAGTGTATCTTCATTCATATTCGTCTATTTGCTTATTTCTCTATGTAATGAAATGTTACAAACCCAAGATTACTTTTCACAATATATATATATATATATATATATATATATATATATATATATATATATATATATATATATATATATATATATATATATATATATATATATATATATATATATATATATATATATATATATATATATATATATATATATATATATATATACATATATATATATATATATATATATATATATATATATATATATATATATATATATATATATATATATATATATATATATATATATATATATATATATATATATATATATTCGTCATAACTGACGTTGAGGCATCTTAAAATTAAAATTTTCCAAGATTTATAACGCTGTAAAACTGTCAAAAAATTATGAATTTGTACCAGGTTTTCAGCTTTTTTAGGGAAATTTTATTGCATTTCATCTCACCTATTTAACTAACATAGAGTTAGAAAAAATGCTTTTAGAGGGCGAAGATTTGAAGTAATACTGTTTCTCAAACCTGGCAAACCTCCTGAAAATAGAATATCATACCGATTATAACCAAGCTGTTAGAAAGTCTCCTTTTGCAGAGACTCAAACCAATCATTGAGGAAAAGCAGCTTATTTCGTCCCATCAATTTCGATTCCGTAATAAGAATTCAACTATGGATCAAGTGCATCGAATTACCGATGTAATTGAGAGAGCACTAGAAGAGAAAAGGATCTGCGCAACGATATTCCTAGATGTCAGGGCCTGAAATATAAACTAGAAAAATATTTGCCACCAAATATGAGCCAATTTCTTCGTTCATACATTACTGACCGTCATTTCACTAAATATGCAGAATAATATTCTGACCTAAAGAATATTTGTGCTGGAGTACCTCAGGGCAGTGTTCTTGTGATCCTTGTGTCCATGCTAGTAACCTGTTCTCTACCTGCTGTACACCAACGACATCCCACAAAGCGACGGAATAGTTACGGCAACATTCGCCGACGACACTGCTCTATTCTCTACTGACTAAGACATACAGTCACCACTTAGACAAATAAATGGCTCATCAAACTAAATGGGGCGAAATCAATTCACGTCAATTTCACCGACAAGAATATGCCTATAGTCCAGTGATTGTCAACTAGCAAACTATCCAACATGCTAACGAAGCAAAGTATCTAGGTATGACCCTAGATACAAAACTTCGATGGAAAACATATGAAAAGAAGACAAAGACGAAACACAAAGAAGAAACGTGAGCAATTAAACCTCAAATTCAGATAAATGTATGGCGCCTCGGACGTTACTCTGAGTTTTCAATACATAACAAACTGCTTATCTACAAGCAAATTCTGAGGCCTGAAGCAAATTCTGAAGCATATAGACTTATGGCATCCAACTCTGGGGATGCACTAAGAAATCCAACTTAATTTAATTAAAACTTTCCAGCATAAAGTACTTTGAAGCATCGTTAAAGCGCCGTGGTACATTCGCAATGAAGCCATCCATCGTCACTTGAATATGCCCCTGATTGAAAATGAGATTAGGAGGTTTACAGGCAAACATCAGAAGAGGCTAGAAAACCACGAAAACGTCGAGGTGATATGACTACTCGACAACAACGGACTTGTTCGACGGCTAAAGAGACTAAAACCGTTCCAACTGGTGTAGTGCCAGTGAAAGTACCTAGAATTCTAAGCATAATATGTCTATCACATGAACAAAGTGATTAATGTAATGTAAAGTGTGTCATTGGAAACTTATCTACTGAACAGCTAAGTCTACTTATTAAGAAAAAAATGTTAGATAGATTTAATCTAGTAACAATGTTCAACGCCCACGTGGCGTTTTCTAGAAAAAAAAATATAGGGCGTTAAGCAAATGCCTGCGGTTGCGTTTCACCGAAACAAACCTTACACCCTCAGTCAAACTCTATAAACTGCTACGTATCATATAGGTAATAATTTCTGAGTAAATAAAACCACTAAAATTGTATTTGCCATACATACCAATAAAGATTCCAGTTCCACCAGTACCTGTTTGCGGTTTATTTGCGCCGGAAGACAAAAGGTTGACATCATTTTCTTCCGCCCACATTTGCTGCACTTGTAATGCTGAAATAAAGTTTTGTATTTTTTATAGATATCGCTCAAACAATTACTACCTAAAGTACCCTAAAAGTACTTTTATAAGGCAATTTAATTTGTATACAAAATATCGCATATGCCACAATGCAAATGTCACTTTGACAGTGGCATAACTTACCGGCAACTCTTACAGTGACAAATGCAGTAGTGGTTTCTTTACTTATCTTTTTTTAATCAATTATCGCAGTGTATGTTGCCAAAATAAATAGTTTGACATTTTTGTCAACAACTTTGGAATTATTAAACACTAACAGTGAGTATATTCGGTGACTCTACGAACAACGAAATTAGTCAAATTGTTAAAACATGTGTGCCTGCTATTACAGTTCCTCCTCAAACATCTTTAGTACACGGAAATTAGCAAAAACAGAATAAAAAAAGAATATAATAAGCTGATATTTTCTAAATCGACAGTTGGTAGGGGTAGGAGTACAGGATCAAGAAGTTCTCATCCCTAACTGGTGAGCTTCATCCCCTTTTCACCCTTATAATGACATCGTGCTTGTTCCTCAATAGTATTTTGGAAATGTGATGTTCTACGACAAAAATAGAGGTAACTATTGAAAAATATTGAGAATTGAATTTTCTAAAAACATGTGTTTACGTTAATCGACGGCAAACTTAGGGGTAGGTGTGAAAAATGTAGAAAAAATAACTGATAAGATTGCCGGAAATGGTGTGAAATAGAAAAAAAATTGAGAACGTTTATTATTTATGGTAAGTTTAAACTTAAGTAGGTACAAATAAAATAAACATCGGTAACGCTTACAAGGTACATAAATGGAAATGAGAACATAACTGTTTATAAAAATTAAAAACTAATTCTCACTGAATTGAGAAATAAGTAGATGTGTATATATGTTACCGTTAAAGTGTTTACTTCACTAGTTTATAGAATAGCTGGATAATATACAAACTACCCAAACGTCTGGCTATTTTGATGGAAAATCATATTTCTACTAAAATAGTTACGAATATTGGTTGGTTTGCATACTATCCAGCTAGTTTACAAACTATACAAGATTTATCGCCAAAGAACAAACCACAAAAAAAGTATACAAATTAACCGGTGTTTTTAGCTAGTTCACAAACAATTCACTGTATTTGGATAAAGCGTGAACTTAATATTGCTAGTAGTACATAATAACCAATTCGTTGGTTTGGATACACTAACCAATCAATCTCTTTGGTTAATTTAGTTTAGGATAGTAAAATACTTTTTGGTCAAAAATAAAATAATCTTCCCAGATCTTTTATGTAAGAGTACATAAAATGATTCGGTGCATAAAATAATGGTCACTCGTCTCATCTCACACTTGCACTCAGCAACTTTTGTTCCAAAAATTAGATAACTCTAATAGCATTATGCCCGAATGCAACTCACGTCTTACAACCGTTAGAATTAGCAGTACCTATTTAGGCCGTTAAAAATGGAAAAAAGTATATATTCTTGGCGAATAGAAAATTGTGGGCAAAAAATTGATAGAGAAGTATTTGCTCCCATCCTCGAAACTGCTTTTAAAAAATGGAAAGTTCCAGATGTGGTAAAAAGTGGATTCAAGACCTACGGACTAATTCCCTTTGAGTCCAACAATATAAGTTTTTCTAAATTTTTTAATACGCAACAGAATATTGTTCTCCTCCAACAAGAAGATAATAATACAACAAAAGCAGCCTTTTCATTATTAAAATCCGAAATTGTGGAAGATACTTTAATTATGTTAAAATCTTCAGGAGAAAACTGAGAGGGTCTAGTGGAAGAAAAAAATCTATTTATTTTTTGGAAGAAAATAAAATCACGATTGGAAAAAATGCAAATATAACGGAATTAGTAACTGATGAGGCTCAAAGCATAAATCATAATGATGAAAAAACTAAAACATATTCAACGGAGTACTAACTCTGTTAGTACTAAACTTTAAATTGGACACTAGCCCAATTTAAAAATTCAAACTAACCAAGAAAATAACGCGGATTTAACGGAATCGGCACCTAATTATGAAATTCAGCAACATAGCGGTGAAATGAAGGCAATATATATACTTTACGTAGATTGTCTTACATTCCCTTTAATTCCAGATACTCCTGCCGAGTCAATAAATTTTCCTAATATAAATAAGAGTATAGATGACTGTCATACAATGAAATCAATAAATGTGATATAGGAAACAAATAATGATATACCTAGATATATGTAGATGTAACTGAATGTAATACAATGAAACCCACAAACAATGTGACAAATGAAACCAACTATAATATAGTTAGTCAATTAGAAGATAATTATGAGACCTATGAAATGGTTGCTGAACAAATAGAACATATTTCTGTAATCCATAAAACATTAACGAATCCATCTGTTCAAATAGAGAAGGTTCATTCAGTTTCTTCTTTGTCTGAGACTCCAATTACAGAAAACGGAGACAATTTAATACATTCAACCCAGACTTTAAAGACTTCTCCAAGAAATACATCTCGAGAAAAATAAAACGGTCATAGTGAAAAAACATTAAATGACGGTATTCCTACCCCATTTAAAAAATCATTGTTTTGGCCAGAACCCAAAAAATTAACTGGACCGAAAAAACAACGGAAAATGTGCCAGCTGTAGCCACACATCAACTCAGTGGCAGTATTTTAAGGCGAAAGAAGAAAAGAAAAGAATTGAAGAGAAGCAGGAATTGAAAAAAAACAAGCAAAGGAAGAGAAGAAACAGGAAGAAGACTACAAGAAAATTCAAAGGCAAGAAGAAAGGAAAAGGAAACAAATGGAGAAAATAATAGGAAAAAGAAAACAAAAAGCAACGATACGCATCAAATCTCCGCTACGAGTGAAACTTACGGACCTCAGCTCAGATCAAGTAGTGAGAAATGATAAGGGCTATGAGTTAAATGATTATGTTCTAGCAACGTATAATAACCAGTATTACCCTGGCAAAATAATTGGTTAAAAAGGTGAAAGCGATAGCGTGCAATACGAAGTAACGCATGTGGAGAAGAAGGGAATTAACTGGCTTTGGCCAGAAAGGCCCGATATTCTCATTTATGAGAAGTGTGAAGTTCTTAAAAAAAATTCTACACCTGCGTCGAAAAATAAGAGGACGTGGTAGAAGAAATGTCGGAATTTTTTTAGTTGCCATTTTTATTTTTTATATAAATACTAAATACATCTATACATAAATATGGGTATATCTGTTTCATTTAATTAGTATTGCCTAGTAGGTAAGTAGGTATTTTCCAACTGAAATAAATACCTATAATAAATAAATACCTATAATAAATAAATACCTATAATATAGATATTTTAAATAATAAAAAAAACAATGCAACACAGTTCACGTGATAGAAGTGAATACTTCTTTACCGATTCTTTGAGAGAGTGAGAGAGAGGGGGGGGGAGAGAGAGAGGTATTGTACATATTGGCTTTATAGTAACTGAACAGTGATACATATGTACGTCATTCTATATGGTGTAGATTTCTCGAGAATAGAGCATCAATCGTTGTTCCTGATTTAGTCGTGGCAATGTTCCGGTCAAATGGTCATGCTCCGCAAAAATATCATCATCCATTTGGATCAGAATCGAAAGCCCACTCCAGATATATCCAGCATGATATGCATAAGTAATATTGTATTCTGGTTAATTCCAATTCTGTCACGATCGTTTATAAATTATATTAAAATTGATTTCCGCTTTAGAACACTTGCGGGGGGTCGTTGCCCAAGTCGAAGCTGCATTCGATATCGCTGTTTCTCTTTCTCCCTCATATCTGTCATATGATTTATCTCACTTGCAAGACGAAAATGTTATAAAATGTGTCGTGACGCGACCTTGAAAAATCACTCTCTGAGGCTAAAGAAGTATTCACTTCAAAAAATGTTTTCATTGTCTCGTATGCCGGTAATTGGTACTTATATATGCCAATAATAGGTACTTGCTTCATTCTTATGTGCCGGCAACATCTGGTGTTTTTTCTATATATTATTTTCTACATTTTAAACTATATTTTAATACACATGTAAATTGATCTTGAATCGTGAATGTTAATTAAGTAATTGGGCAATTACTTGCATTAAAATTGCATTATTCTAGGGTTTTATGAACTTTTTTTATATAATACCAAAGTTGAGTTAGACTATTAAAGTGTCGATAATACGTACGTTTACCTTACCAAATTATTATTATTATTATTGTGTAATTTAGAGATAAAATTGGTCAAATTCTCTTACCTGTTAAAAACGGAAGCTCAGAAAACCACATTGTTGGAAAGAGAATATTTTTTAAGCCAAGGTTCCTAGTTAAATTTAATGCAGGCTGGCTAAACATAATATCAAAGCAAGTAAACATGCCAAAACTGTCATTATTTTTGGTCTTTATGACTGCTAATTCAACGTCAGATGGTGGACTTTTGCCATACTCTCCAAACAGGTTCCACTTGCGATATCTAAAACGGGTATAACAAATTGCCTAGAGGATCAATAGAAAATAGATATATATCTCCAATTTAAATATGATACCTAGTGCCACATTATATTTTGATTCTTTTAAACCTATAGACCTATAATCTACTGACTATTCCCAAAAAAAACGGGTAAAAGGAACGAACTAGGGGCTTTAATAGTTAGTTATTTATGCACTATTAAGGGTGTTGGTAAGATGATAATGCACGTAGCGCGAGAGATGGATGTCAATACCCGAGGTATATAAATATATACAATTCAGCTACACCTAAGCGGCGAACAACTCAAAAATTCAGTGGCGGTTCCTTGAGGTGGGCAGGGTGGGCAGTGCCCACCCTAGGATTTAAGGTATAAATATAAAAGAAAAAACAATATTCAAAAAAAATGTTTCAGTTATCATGTAGAAAGTTCAATATGTTTTAACACAATAGCATAACAGATTTTTAAAAGTCTTAAGTAAGATTATAAATAAAAAGTATATTATTAATCAGTAATCACATTCCGATTTAAATTTTGCGCGTTACGCACCCGAAATAAATTAGTAATAGGTACGATCTGTTTGCCCATAGCGCGAGGGAGACCTGCTAATCATCGCTATGGGCAAGCCCGTAGATGACAAGCAGGCCTGTATTAATTCGCGATATACGTTCGAGGTATACGCGGCGACGATTGTGCGAGCGAAACGGTAAACGTATGCCTAGTTGTATCCAGCCTGAGACAGCCGGTCGACCGTCCCTTTTCTGAAGCGGCAAAGTAACTATTTGCTGAACTAATAATTTTTGTCTTAAAACTTAATAATAAATATTAAATACCTCGGTTCTAGATGAAATTTTAAATCCGTACAATTGAAGTGATACGTAATTATAATAATAAAAACTTTATTATTATAATTACCACTAAATTGTACGGGATTTAAAATTTGATCTAGCATTAGAAGCACGGTATTTAATATTTATTAAAAACCAATTATTCGAAGTATTTATTATAACTTCTTACTTCTTACACCGACTTGAGGATGAATTCAGTGCAGGCGTACCTGTTTCGTGCATTATTTTGTATATTATGCTACGGGCTTGCCCATCGGCGCGGTTTGAGTGATGTAACGTCCACGATTCGCGCCTTTCAGCTTCAGCCCCTAATTAGCGATTGGTGTTACAAAGTCATATGATTAAGGATTCAGATTTCACTGTTTTCTGTTTTCAGTTTAGAGTTTAGATCACATTTGTATTATGCAGATACAAGATACAATACCGGGTAGAGTAGGTATGTGGATTTAGTTTTTCGTCCGATATCTCGGCTTTTCGTCTTGTCGTTCGTGATTGACGTGATTTGATTAGGTACCTACTTAGCTTACATATTTAAATATTTCTTATCCTACTAGTAATATTCGTATTTTGTAATTTTTTGCGTTGTAATTTGCAGTTTAGATTTTATTTTGCTGATAAAGCATTTCGTCGTTTTACTTTAAAAAGCTTGTATGTCTCTCAGGGCACATTTTTGAGGGGACAATAAAACGTCCATAAAATGTATGCAAATAAGTAATGCACCATTTACTTTTGATGATATAAATTCTAGATACACTAGATAATATTTACATTATTTTTGGTAAAATTTTATAATTTTTTTGGGAGAAAAAAAGATTTACGAGGTTTTTACAAAACACATTTTACTTACTTAAAGACTTACAAGGTTTAAGATGAGCATCTTAAACAACTACCTGTAACATAACGTAACATTCTGTATAACATAACATTCTGAAAAAAAAACACCTAAATACAATATGTTTTTATATATCACTATTGATATTTAAGTGTATCATAAAAAATATGATAATCACATGGAATTTCTTTTTTCAAATCTTGAAGATGTTCGTATTTTGATTTTTTTATCGCTAAAGGGGCATCATACAAATGTGGTATTTCCTCGGATCCGAGAACTTTTTTGTTGTTCCTCTTTGTCAGTTGTAACCAGTCATCATTAAAATTGATTTTAAAAAATAACAATCCTTCATCCGTGTATTTGATTGCACAGATGTTGTTTACTGTTGGATCTCCAGTCCGAATCCCTGGACGAATCGATGTGAAAAATGAAAGTTTGCTGTAGTCCTTAAAATAGGTGTGGCGTAGATACTCCACCGAATAGGGTTTTGGATTTCTCCTCGCCGTTTTACAAGCAGATATGTATCCTACAGGAGTATAAATTTCCTGGTTTCGGAGGCGTCGCTCAATAGTGGAGTGCATACTGTCGCACTCCATCTGAGTGTGACCAGGAACTAAGTACTTTTGAATTATAGTTATTTTCATTTTTTTGGATAAATGAAGTAACGCGTTGCTGAGAGTTACATTTCTGTTCTGGTATCCACAACCATCACTAAAGAAAATTATTTCCTCACCGCCTTTTACACCCGACTCTTTCTCAATAAAATTATAAATAATCGATGCAAATTCATTGGAACTAACACTTCCTTCGCCCTCATGCCACAAAAAACAAAAACCATCATTCGTTTTTAAATTGTAGATCGTGTAGTTGTGGACAACCAGTTTTTTCTTGTAATAAATTGATGATGCTTTTAACATGGGACACAAAAGAACGGATTGCATATCTACAGTAAAAACATGTCTGGCATTTTCTTTATCGTATTCTTTCTCCTGTCGAGCTCTGTTCTTCTTTTCAATATGTGTTAAATGTTCATTATCTGCAATGTTTCCAGATCTATGTGACACACAGAGGTCACACTGATCCTTTCTAGGTCTAAATAAACTCAATTTGTTCTCATCAAATTGTTCATAAAATACTTTAGTGCTTAGTGGATTACTTATTTTGTTTTTCTCGCAAAACTTCATGTACTCACCGTATAGACAGAGCTTTGACTGCCAAAGCAGTTCAAGATAAAGTCTTTGGGTAGACGCCCGACAGTAGTGAGATTCAAGTTTCGGCAGAGAGTCAAAAAAGCATTTTAAATCAATTTTTCTTGCACTTAATCTATATTTTTTATTTTGGACCACAGGCTGAACTGCAACAGCACCACTACTGTTCTCGGTATTGGCAGAGTTTTCCTCTGACTTGTTTAATAACACCCAACTATGCGTAGACCATTCACCAATATCGAGAGTGTTAATAAACATCTTTTTACAAACTCTTACTCTAATGCCATGTTTCTTAAGATGGTAGAATAAGGAGATATCACGGCGAGATACCGCATTTTTCAAATTTTTTGTATCCTTTGGGACAGAAGTATCGATCAGACTGCTAACATACGTTTTTCTTTGGTCCCAGTTAAGGTTTTTCCAAAAACGAGTGAAAATGTTTAACCGTTCCTCTTCCGTAAACATATTACATTTAATCTTACTGTCGGTTTTACTAAGTTTGCAATTGCAAACTGGTTTTATTTGTCTTGCTCTTCTTGGCTCACAATAAGTCCATTTTCCATTGAATTTTTTTAAGTCCTTTATATTCTTCCCCTTTCATCCTTTTTTCTTTGTTGTCTGTCAATTTTCAACTGCTAATATCAGACTTTCGTTTTCTGGTTTTCTTTTCTACTGTTTTTGTTTCACCCATTCCATAATTCGCACTATTGTCCTCCACTTCACTCGATTGCATCTCCTTTTCAATATTTTCTGTAGAAGTCACTGCCACTTCTACCTCACTTTCTAAATTATGTTCATAATCGGGGCAAGAACTAGTTGAGCTTATAAGCATACCATCTGTGGCCACCTGATAGACCTCAACAGAACCGGTAGAGGAATCTCGCGTACGTAAACTTTCTGTAGACTTATTATCAAGAGATGTTACTTGAAGGTGTTCAGGGTCTGTAGAATTCTGATGAATAGCTTGTAAACTTTCAATCTCGCTTTCAGCAGATATTTCACAATGATCTCCTTTAGGTTTTTGGAATGGATCAGGCAAGACAGGACAATAATTTGTTTGTATTTCAGTATTACGACTTAGTGAGAAAATAAGTTTACTTCGTGAGCTTACGCTGCTTGGCGTCGTAATCTGGAAATAAGAGTAAAAATTACACTTTAAAAAACTTACAACTTTACAAAAATAAACTGCCTGCTTTCTCTCAGAATAATATGTTCAAATTTAGGGAAATATGATTTATTGTACTTAATAATGTACAATCACACAGAGATGTTTTCTTACAACATTTTTGAGAAACCATAAATTTTTTCCTGCAAATGTAAATCTTCTGAATAAATTTGAATATTTTTTACAAAAATGAAAAGACTAGTCATTTCAATATATACTCATTTTGGAAAATTAAGCGAAAAAAACACAAGGCATATTTTATTACACGATTATAAGTAGTCACACAAATAATCCTCTTTATTACTTTTTCAGTAATACTTTAACAATTTGAAAAATCATACAATAATAATATTTTACTTGAGAGCAAATTAAAGACTAACTGTGGAATCGCTCCTTAAAGCCATTTAAAAAAGAAAAATTTTTGAATCATGAATTAATGCCAGTATAATGTTCCCACATTATACTGGTATTAAACCTCTTATGTACCGCATCTGGAAAATAACATTCTATAATGAATTTATTTTAAACCTCGTATATCTTAAACTAGCACCATAACCTATACACTGCCATTAAACAATGGTTTTTCAAAGTTTTATATCATAATATGTATATTATAATAGAATATCTAGATGTAAAAACATGACTTACCTCATCCACTGAACTTTCCATAATGTATTGCTTATGTTTGGATTATTTACAACACAAAAGCACTGAGAAAATGTTTAATTATTTGGAATGCACGGACGCGTCTTTACACAGAATACTGACTTACAAGGATTTTAAAGTAAAGAATTCATGATGGTCAGACTTACAAGTTTTACAAATTTAGAATAGGTGGCGCTACAGTTTCGCACGACTTACAAGCTCTTAGAGGGTAACTACATAAGATATTTTTAGCTGAAATACATTAAAAGCTCATTATTCAAAAAAATCGGACTTACGAGGTTTTTAAAGTAAAACGACGATTTATTCATAAATTAAAACCGACCGACCCCTGTAATGAAATATTTAATATTAAACAAGGGCCATCAAGGAAAGAATAATAGAGCTTTTAATATCAATTGGTACAGTAAATATGAATGGCTAACAGGCAGCGAAATCAGAAATAAATTATTTTGCTGGCATTGTTTGTTGTTTAACGGATGTACTCGAACTCCATGGAATTCGACAGGACATTTTGATTTAAAACATATTAATGAATCTTCAAAAAAAACATGCGCGATCTGAGGAACACACATATTCGACATAAAATTTAAACTACTGGGAAAACAAAACATTCAGACTTTTGTTAGTTCCGCTTTTCGGAAAAATATTCTGAAACAATAAAACTGTAGAAGAAAATAGGGAAATCGTGAAAGGTTTATTTGACATGGTAATTTATTTAGCAAGTCAAGAACAATCATTTAGAGGTAATGCAACATAGGATTCTATCAATCAAGGTAATTTTCCCCAGCTTGCAAGCCTACTTTCCAAATATGATAATGAATTCAAAGAATTTTTGGATGAATCTACTGTTTTTAGTACTCTGTCGAAAAACAGTAAAATTAGTATTATTTAATTAGTAGTAGTAGTATTATTTAATTGAAAGTATTAATGTAGTTGTTCCGAAGTGATTTTTTTCTGAACTCTGAACTTCCCTTTGGTTCTTGCTGAACTGTTTATTTTTGGAACGTTCTGATATATCTACGAGCTGTTCTTTTTTTTCAAACACACTACTACTCATATCAAACTTGAAAGTTTAAAAAATTTTCGCCTGCGGCTCCGTTAATGCTTCGCGGGCCAAATTTAATATTGATATTCGAACCGAAATCCGAAAAATCGAACGAAAAACTAAATCCACATACCTACTCTACCCGGTATTGTATCTTGTATCTGCATAATACAACTGTGATCTAAACTCGAAACTGAAAACAGAAACCAGGAATCAAATTAATTAATTATTCAAATTTTACAGAATAAAAATTAAACAACATCATTGAGCAACGTACGCCATACATGATACCGTTTCTGCAACTTGAACAGTTATATACTTTTTTGGCAAAACTGTGAATACTTGATAGCATTCCGAAAGATACATGCAATTCGCAGATAATTCTGATGGCACGTTCACATAATTCTGGCATAATTGTTTCCTTTTACATTTTTCAAGCGTTTCTGCTACGGATGATACCAAGGGTTTACTTTTTTTAAAGCAAAAGCACAAAACGCTTTCGAATCATCTTCATCTTCAAAACACCTGACGCGATACCCCCGGGGATAACACACACCGGCAAAGAAAGTCAAGAGCGCCAGAAGCAAAGCCCTGCCGGTGGGGCCCATCAGCCTGGACCGGGGGAGGCTACCCTAACTTCACGTGACACTGATCGCATTTGTGGGGACGGTCACGTGAAATGCGGAGCCTACCCCTTACGAGGCGGACTCGGCCTACATAGATATTATGGTGTGATGCTGGATAGTCGGGGTTGCCATGTAATGCCCTAATGGCATTCGAATGAAACTCGCCAGGTAACAATCAACAAGATTTATTGGACACTTCTTCTCACAACATATCGGAAGTACAGTTAACAGATATTGGATAACGCATGGTCGATGCTTTTCTAAAGCATCAGTGATCGGTAATGTAATGATAACAGAACGTCGCAGGATTGTTCTGTGGGTGACCCAGTTACCGTATTTTATAACGTTATCTAGGTCAGTGTTTATATATATCATAAAGGCATTTTATTGCATAGTGTTTAATATACATGCAATCGTTTGCTTTTAAAGCAAAATATTTTAAATATTGAGAGCACGTGTGGCCGTTATGGCACTACAAGGGTAAAGAGCAATGGTACCGCTCGACCCCCTTCTATCGAGGTCACAACTTTAGCCAAGAATATTGGCGCGCCTATGCATAGCTGAATACCATTCCACCCGCATACCGACGTCTGACGACTGAACCTGGTCTTTTTTATAATTTTTTTTTATAAATAACGACCAATGTCGGAAAAGTCAACATTTCCAGGTCAACAATGTACAAGTCAACATTTCCAGTGACGTTGCTTTCGAACACGATTTCAATCAACATTTGCCGTTAAATCTTTCAGGAACATACAACAATTGTAATTTTACATTTATTTTCCACTCTAAATCAACATTTGCATTACTAATTTGACGTTTTTCTTTTTTTCGTCGTCCAGGGCATGAAAGTTTTTCATACTTAGCAACCGATAACCTAGCATGTTTTACTTTCGCTTTCGCTATGCCTATCTAAAACGGAAAAGTATACTTTCGTAAGGGTAGAATGAAAATGTTATTTAGACCTGACAAGCTATGAAACTGACGAGCTGTTACCTACACCGTTATAACCACTGGATTGTTTTTAAACGTATAAAATTCGGTAGAGTTTTCTTCTCATAAAATATAAAATTGGTGAAAATTTAAAAAAACTTGTATGAAACACGTTGGAAACCACTATTTTGTGTAACTCGCATCCTTTTGCGGAACTCGCTAGCTCTCATTCCACAGAAATCTGCTGATTATACAAAATAGTACTTTTCACAACTGGTTACATAAATAGCTATTATTGATATAAATATTACTATACCTTCCTATCACTCCTCCGCTTTCATTGAAAGCTACATTAGAATTATAATAAATAATTCCCGAGCTGGGACAAAATCCAGTTGCATTGTTTCCTGTACAATTTTCCTTCTCTATTATATTAACCACTATTGTAGTATTGTAGTTTATAGCAGCACATGAGAAAGTTTTTAGATATTCCTGATACTGTGCGTCACTAGAGTTGCAGATTATTTCAGTGTACGGTACTGGTACCACGGTGCCCTCTGCTATGCCACCCCCTAAAGTAGCTTCTGGGAACAGTACGAGATCCAATTCCTACAAAATATTTTTTGTTTACATAGTGGCCAATACTTATTATACCCATACAAGTTACGATATTTGGATTGATTTATCCCCGTGTAAGGTAAAATATGCATGTAATCTGACATAAATATTCACATAGAAGGGGCATCAAGGTTCGAAACTTGGCTCTCTTTTTTATAGGGAAATATATTCCACAATCAGACATGTTCTTCTGAAGTATATTGGCCAAATGAGATGCTCAATTGAAACTGAGTTGAAGGGGCATATGGCCTATCTTAGATATTGAGGAACAAAAGAATTGCCTAACACGCTTTTGACCATAACCATAAAATAGACATTTAGTAATTAAACCAGACAAAATGTGTTTTTATCAGGACAGTTTTGGGGGTAATATAGAATTATTCCATTTTATATGGAATCTCAAGTTTGCGAACAAAATTTGGTGACGCAACATTGAAAAAAAAGGTTAAAAATCTCATTTTTTTGACAGTTTTTGGTTTATGACTAGGAAACTATTAACTTTTCGTAAATAACCTCCCTATTTAAAATTATGTTACATAAACTTTCCTACATATTTTACTATTAAGGTTTCTTCTCCAACAAACCGTTCAGGCCCAAGCGCTTGTTGAAAATCCCCCTCACCATTCACTTGGTATTATGTTTGGACCGCTGCAGTGTGGGACCAAATTAAATTTGTATTCCAAAAATCTTTCATGTGGTCTACGTCTACGAAACTGTAGAGTAGACCCCAGTTAAATTCCTGTAGATTCCATTTTCAATACCAGTTAGAGATCGGGACTTCTGGATGGCCAAGGCAAACCTTGATAATTGTTGTCCAAGAACCAGCCCCGCACTAATCTGCAGTTGTGAATTGGGCAATTCTCCTGTTGCAAGGTAAAATTGCATGGCAAGCCAGCAGATGTGACTTGCTCAGGTGAAAGCTTCTTGCAAATGTCTTGCACTGGAATGTATTTGATGTCCCGCGCAGTGCCATAACCCACAGATGCGAGGATTTAATTTTGGCAAAATTTTCAAAGAAGCACTACATGAGTCTCTAGTCCCTAGTCATTACAACGTCAGCTGTACTGTCAACGGAATGAAGAATTATACGAATATCAGCTTCCTCGTGTGATGCTCTTAGGGAATCGACATTGCAAGTTGGTCGGTAGACTAAGCATGCAGACTAAGCATGTGACTACTCTGCGAAGCCTCCTGAGAGTACCACTTCAAAATAACCATAGTGGAGCTCTAGGATTTTATGGGACAAAAACCTGCACCTGATTCCTTTCAGAGACCAAAACTAACTTAGTTTGGGTCTCTGAAAGGAATAAAAAGCTACTCTTGTTCTTTGGCAACGGTACATAGAAATTAGTGATGTCCCTGCGCTAGACATCAAAACCCTTGCGTTTTTCTTCCTTATTCTAGCTTTTATAGATGGAGACATATATCTGTCAAACACAACGTGAACCTCATGGTACTTATGTCTATAAAACTATTACTAATTACTATCCAGAAAATACAACAAAATATTTAATAGAATGCGGTTTTAATTTAGTTTCGTTCGAATTTTGAGTAGAAAACTTACTCAATGTTTTTTTAAGTGTATTTTTGAATTCCCCATATAATTCGCGAAGTTTTGCTTTAATGGCTTTTTGAAATATTATTCGAAATGATAATTTCACTATGCGTCAGTTCAAAAACATGGGCTTAAATTTTTATTAAACAAAAATCGCAAAAGTTACCAATTATTTTTCGATGTAAAAAATCACCATGGCTCTCCTAATTAACAGATTGCAATTTATCAAAATGCATTTTAAAGTTTGAGTGCTCTTATAAATGTGAACAAATTTCTTCAAGTATCTAGATCTAGAGGCTCTAGTTTGTACCCTGTTTAATTTGCAAAAATTTCATTTTTTACCAAAACTGAATTGTAACAATATTGTGCAAAAGCTATAGGACCGATATTGATTAATTTTGGTGTGATGGTTTACCACACTTAAAACTTATATTTGGCCAAATATGACGTTCCTACATATAAAATAAATATTTGAAAAAAAAATCGGTAAAAGCCTCGTTTTTTATTCCCTTTATTTTAGTGATGTATAATATATGCATAATCTATACATTACATATAATTTATAAAAGTTACCTTACACCGGTAATTTTACATGTAACTTACATTTTTGATTGGAAACTTATGTAATTTTTGCTTGGAAGGTTTTCTGTGATGAAAACTGCCAGCTTTTGAACGGACTTAGATGCTGGCCAGTTGGTGAGAACGTTCTCAAGAACGTAGAGGCTTTCGTCGTCAAATTGTATAAGGGAAAAAACATTTTAACACTATTTTTTTAATGCAAGTTTATCCTAGATGATGTAAATGCAGCCAGGGGCTGTAAATGGCCGTTGACGGCGATTAAGTTACTCCACGATTCATGACACTAGACGCATTTGTAAGACGTGTCCAGAAGTTGTCATTTGTCACTATAAATGACTAAAGGCGCGCTCTGCATTTTTATTTTTGTGGGTATTGAATGAGACTGGGCCATCACGCGTCACGCTCGGCTACGAAACGCTCCTTCGGGTAAAGTGGGCTCGAGTGAAAACTCCTTTAGGCTGCGGAAATAAAAACGCAAAACAAGTTCCAAAGCCTGAACACGACAGCCAAAACCAACGATAACCAAATACCTGAGACCCCCACCAGCCAAACTAGCAAAGATATGGAGCCCGAGGAAGGAGAAATCGAGCCAAAAGAAGTCAAACCGCTCCCAATCATTGTTCATGGGGCCTTCGAGAACCACAAGCGGATGACCGAATACTTAAAAATCAACCTGAAATGCAAATTCCACTGGAAACAAGCAATCAATACGACTTTTATATACTGAAACTTTAGAAGACTGGCACATATCCATGGAAACTTTTAAGCAAGGCAATCTAACATATCATACATTCACCCCCAAAAGAAGTAAGACCCACGCATTCGTCCTGCGAGGACTCAAGTACTCAATATATTAAAACCGAATTGGAACAAGGCTACCAGTTGAAGATAACAGGAATATACAAGATGAGCAGTACAGAATACAACAGTTATATAGTAGTAACCGACAATACTGAAACATCTACAAAAACATCTACGTTGTTTTAGAGGTAATTTTTGGAATCCTCATTCTCAAAAACATGTATAGAGACGCGTCACTTTAGTTTTTACGTAAAAAATGGGGACGAACAATCTGGAATATCTCACTTCTAGGCGGGATTTTGGTTGGCCACCAGCAGATTCGGATTCAGCGGGGTCGAAATAGGGGGAGAAGATCTATTGGCAAAAAGTAATATGAAATGCTTCTAAAATTTCACCTTTTTGAAAACTTGACTTGACTTGACTAATAGCAGCAGACTCCTGGACTGGCTGCGCTTATACAAGCCCACATGTTAACAGAAAAGCGACCGCTACTATTAACTGGCATTGTATATCGTTCTTCGTACCGCGAATTTCTTGGTCTTGGCTTCTGTAGTGACTGTAGTGGCGCCCCGTAGTGGCAGTTACGCGGTACTAGTGAGTTGGTAAACAAACAATCCCGTGTTGATTTTTTCGATAAACTGCTTAGAAAAATTAGAAAAATGTTGGGAAACATACTGTAAATTATGAGTAAATATAGAGTAGGAAACTTGGACGGACGTGCTTGTTGTGTACTGGGATGCAAAAGTCGTGAGAATAAGAGACCGGAATTGACATTTTACTGTTTTCCAAATCGTGCATATGAGGCGGAAAGCAAAAAGATGGATTACCTATATCTGTTCGCCGAGAGACAATTTTTCAAAGAGACCAATTGCCCAATTTCATGAACTTGGTGTCCATATTTTTCCTCAAATAATAATCTTGCAGCACCTTCCATAGTCGATTCCATACTGCATAGCACGTGGTGTTCAAATACGTGGGATTCAAATTAGTAATTCGGTTTTAATTCGGTGCGCTTTTTCGCTGCAAGTGATCCTCTTTCTTCGTTCTTGGTACCTACCACGTAGAAATATTTAACTGTTCAATGGAATTGAATGTGATTCTTTTGGAGAAGACATTTTTGTAAATTCGCAAATAAGGTCCTCGGTAAACGAACATTCATAAGCACTGTACGATTTAAAGTTTGAGTCCTTGTTTCAGCCATTTTTTCCTCTTGTTCTCGTTCTTCCCTTTCATTAAATGATTGATTTCTTTCTTAATAATTTCGATTTGTAGAAAGTCTTATTCAATTAGCGGAGAGAGATAGTGTTTATATTCGGCATCCTTTATGATATTTTTCGGCCCCTCAAGTGCGCCGATTCCAAATCATTGGTTGATCTGTCTTTGAACAAGTGTTATCCACATTTACAAAAATGCAAATCGCTGCAGCATTTTGCAAAAACCTTTCGTGCCTTATAATTGCAAGTTGTATCCAAAATTGTATGGTCAGGCTGGAACTGCATAAAATAATGAATATTTGTACAAAAAATTCGTTACATAAATCAATTCGAAATATGTTTTTTTTCCAATTTAATTTGTTTTTTTAACAGATAATAATTACTATAATATATATATATATATATATATATATATATATATATATATATATATATATATATATATATATATATATATATATATATATATATATATATATATATATATATATATATATATATATATATATATATATATATATATATATATATATATAATTATTGTTAAATTGCAACGTTTACGAATATATTAGAAATCCTTTACGTACGTTTATCGTAATATTAGTGCCAGTGTTATTATACTTTAGGAATACCTGAACTTGGGTATTCGGAGTGAATACATTTTAATTTTTTCTGATGGAATGATCTCCTGGTGTGTCTCTCAGAACTGTTCCAATTAATTTCTTACTTTGCCCATGAATAATTTATTTTACGCCACTAACGTAGAAACTTTCGAGCCATTTGTTCCCTTTACTCAAGCTTTTTCGACGAAAAATGTTTGTGTTGGCGGGTAGAAAACCATAAGTTACTTCAATTACCATTGTTGTTCGTATAACTTATTTTTATTTACAAAAATTAAAATATTACTCTTGTGCACTGCATGTCAAACGGGAGAAATTTTAAATTACCAACTGACTACCTACCCCGCAGAACCGCGAGATGGCGCAGTGGACGTCGCGCCATGCCCCTACAGAAACGAATACACACGAAGTAACCCATCGTGGCATGACGAACATTTTTTCCTCGGAGAAAATGACATTAGACCAGAAATCTTCATGTGTGTCAAAATTATTGTTGGCAAAGAGCGGATTTGTTTCTTTATTGCGGTCGTATAACCAAGGCTTTTAGCAGATGCATAATTACTTTTATCACTCTGTTTAATTCGGCGTCTAGCTGTTCACAAGGAAGCAGGAAACTGCGTACTATGACAAGATGTTGCAGCCCTATCAAAGGGGTTCCTTCTTAACCAATTTACCATTCCTTCCTCCCACATGATGTTATACTAAATCATCACCTGGCAACCATTTTCCAACTCCTCACCTTGCAACCAAAAGGTTGGCAATAGCACTTAAAGACCACCCAGCATTAAAATAATTTACGATGCGTGTCTTTTCCGCATCTATAAGCTTCACCACGATTTAAAATTATGAAATGGATACAAATTTAACACAGTCACTTCTGACGTATCAAATTAATAAATGCAAAGGCATTTATCTACGCATTACTTCAAATATTTAAATCCACAATTACATGAAGTAAATAAAATCGTTTTCTTGCAACTGCTCGCCACTGTATCTATTTCTATTGTGATTCAACTCTTGGAGGCACCTACCTTATGCACAATAATTTATGAATAATAACTTACCTTTGAAATGTTGCTTAGCATGTTAATGTATGCAATAGAATTCATATTTACATTGTCCCTTGCAGATATGGAATTATTATGTATTGGTAGATATTCCACTACAGCAACAGCGTAAGTATATATTTTCTCTTCGTCCTAGAAATATAATAAAGCATCAATCATAAAAATTACCTACAAATTAACGTTTGATGTAGGTGATACGGCATTTAAATATTTTAAGGCTAATGTATCTTAGGCAATCGCAATATAGCCATAAATAAAATATATACTACCGTCGGCTCCTAAAGTAATACATAGGGATGAACCGGTGTGAACGTGGCAGCCAAATCCTAGCAGCTAAAACACCGAAGATAGCCGAAGGGGCATTGGCGTGCGGGCACCCGTGCGCTTTAAGTGATATAGACGGGTAACAGTCGTATAACGAATATCGGTACTAATAACCCATTTGAGTATTTCTTGGGACTTGATTTATTATTTGATTTATTATATTGATTTATTATTTGAAAACTTATTTGAAAATTATATTTGCTCAGTTTTCACTCTCTTCGACGCCATCTAATAAAATTTTGGTATAAATATATCTAGTTTACATATTTTTTTCTATTGGTAAAGTTGATACCCACCACCAAGTTTATTTCAGCCATAAATATTAAACAGTATCTACTTCTATTATTAGTTACGGAACAATTATTAATATTAATTATTCATGGAGTGTTCCTTAATATACAATAATAACACACAAGTTTCAAGAAATACTCAATTGGGTAATGTCTCTATCACTTATATTACTCGCGCACGAGTGCCCGCACGACTATGCCCCTTCGGCTATCTTCGGTGTTTTAGCTGCTAGGATTTGGCTGCCAGGTTCACACCGGTTAGAGATGAAAACGTAAAGGTACCTATACGTCTTGGACGCTAGCGTAAAAACTCGTATTTACGCTAGCGCTATTACAATTTCACTAATATTAATATTATACTGTTGATGTGGTATTGCCACAGAGTATTACTACGAATTAAAAAACCGTTAAACGCTGAGTTATTATGCCACAGCACATGTCCATGGCACAATCTCCATTTTAAACCTTTTGCATTACTTTACGCGTCAACTAACTGTATCTACTTCAATTACAATCCCATCATAATATTATTCTAAATATAAATGACTAATCACTAAGTACTTACCGTTATATTGGTATCACCTTTGACGCCTATTAGAAACAGCGACAGAAATAATATTATCTTCATATTGTAATAAGTTGATCAAAGTATGCCTGTAATACGTGAATACTGATCAATAATGCTAATTAATGCAGATGAAAATTAAAGGGCATAAATTAACACTGAACTACAGATTAGTTATGCACAAAATATTGAAATATATGTTGACTAAATATAATATACATATATTATCTACAAGTATAAACCTAATCAGTGTTTAAACAGAGAGTGCCATAATAACAATAATTATACTTAGTTCCTAGACAGCAAGTATGCATACGTTGTAAACTAAGAACGTAAGTAAACTTTTTGAACTATAACCACGTCCCTGAAGTTAGTTTCAGATTCAGATTTACTTTTAGCCCAGTAGCATTTATTTACAGTCGACCGAACAAATACTGTTTGGCAATATAAAAATTTTTAATATTTTAGCAATAACAAGACATTTTGAGATTTAAATTTTGTACAAACTTATTGCGTCATGTCATCCATTGCCTTAGTTCCATTGAATCTTCCAAGTTAGTCGTAGACGAATATAGTGGCGTCTGTAATTATTTTCGTCGCTGGATATTACGTGTTATAAAACGAAAACCGGAAATAAAAAAAAGTTCATATTTTGAGGCAAAAAACGTCCTATCACCCTTAGTTCAATGGTATAATCGACATTTGTCACATAGAAATACAGTGGCGTCCGCAAGTATATATATATATATATATATATATATATATATATATATATATATATATATATATATATATATATATATATATATATATATATATATATATATATATATATATATATATATATATATATATATATATATATATATATATATATATATATATATATATATATATATATATATATATATATATATATATATATATATATATATATATATATATATATATATATATATATATATATATATATATATATATATATATAT
>CAXKVY010001312.1:0-38029 GCA_964058915.1 Tetropium fuscum | reverse complement strand
ATTTACTTGGACCACTAGTTAACTAATCACAAAAACAAAATTACAGCCATATATGTGAAAACCAATGAAGGACATCAGGACATATTTTTCTTCATTGTATTATGTAACTTTTTGAAAAATTTTTAATAAATGTAAACCTAAATATTTATTTTATGTGACAACAAGAACATTTTATTATAATGAAAATTTGTCAGAACCTGGCTTAATAAGTTTTGAAACACACTGTAGAATTTTAATTGCGAATATTATCTCATTACCAAGATGGGGGTCATTTGTCAGAACCTGGCTTAATAAGTTTTGAAACACACTGTAGAATTTCAATTGCGAATATTATCTCATTACCAAGATGGGGGTCATTTGTCAGAACCTGGCTTAATAAGTTTTGAAACACACTGTCGATTTCAATTGCGAATATTATCGCATATTACCGAGATGGTGGTCAAAGAAATATTTATATTTTGTATATAATTTACCGCCATGCGTCTATATCTGTACCGACATGCAAGTACTACTTTATATTATTTTAACAATTTATTAATATCTAAATTAAATTACTGTGGGTATAGTCTATAAAATATTATCTATGATTACAATCATACAAATAACTTAACCTATATTAAAATTTGTGACATTAATGACGTTAATAAACATTTTAAAATTTTGAGAAGATGTGAAAATCTGAATCGGAAAATCGAATCACCACCTTGAGTCTGGAACTGCAACTCTGAATTATGGATTACTAGTACGATCTTCCCCTATTCTCAACAGCAATCAAAATGTATATACTGTTCCCAGTTTCTTTTTAGAATGAGTTACCAAGTTAAATTTATTATTTATCTCTTTTTTCCTCTAGATTTTTTTTATTGTTCATGCTATGCACCATTTCTCACTTCATTTAATTTATTGAGTTTATTTGCGTAGCACCTCATAAATTCGCTATACCTTCTTATATGTACGAGTTTACAATCTTATTTCTTATTAACTATTTTCATCTCATTTTTATCATTTACTTTTATCTATTATTTAATCAATGTATGTTTCAGGTAGGTACATTATTATTAAAATCATGTTCACCTTTTCAATATAACATTTATTGACAATTTAAAAATTTTAAGGTTTTATCGAAGTTCTACCCAGTAACACAAGTAGAGCTTGTGAAGCCCTACTTGTGTTATAATAGACAGCGTTTTGTCGCTATCTTCGCCCTCTTAAGGCATATTGGTTTCCGGCAAATTGCGGCTCATATTAGTATTATAAAATAATAGTTGGGCGTCATTTACATGTGCCGAATCTTATTAGAGGGAGCAGTACTTATTGGAATATTTAGCCAGTTCTCACTGAAAAATATATATGCGGCTTAATTGCCGGTATTACTAACCGATTTAAAAAAAATATGTCCACTACGAAGTAAGGCCAATTATTTTGCAGACATTCAATAAATAAACAATATTTTTCAAATTTGCCATACCTCTATATATGTACTATATTATAATTATGTTTTACTGGATTTCTTGTAACACGGAGTTAATTTATTGCTTATACTGTTACAGCAAAATTGCACACTTGACCGAGGGTAATCACTTTTGCTACCCGCCTTTATCCATAAATCTAAAGGTGACCTTTAAGGCCTACTTATTGGGTAATTTTTCTTCTTCTCAGTAACCAATACGTTATTAATATGTATATATATATATATATATATATATATATATATATATATATATATATATATATATATATATATATATATATATATATATATATATATACATATATATATACAGTATATATATACAGTATATATAATCTAAGCGTTCGTTTATGTCATAAAGAAAATTCGAGAAAAAAAAATTATAATAACGACATTACACTATCAGAGAAACAACGGCCAATATCTCGAAAACTGTCATAGTTAGAGCAAAATTACAAGAGATCAAAATTGTTACTAAGGGGCCGTTATTTTAGAAATATGTATCAGATAATGTCAGTGACGTACGAAAAAAAAGTTCCATTATGCAGAATATCCGAAGTACCCGAAAAAAGTAACATCCACTATAGTATTTTCGACAGGAACAATACAACATGTTGATCCTATGCAGGTTAAGATATGTGTAAAATATTTAGTGAATATATCATTCCGTTCAGAAAATATTACACATTAATGTAAAAAAAAATGAAACTTTAACACATTGTATCTTCCTTAGGAAGCTAGATCGGCCATATATTTATAGGCACTTTTCTTTTTAAAAACGTGAGTTCTATCCCCTGTTAAAGTTTGTCTACAAAAAACTGACTCACCCTGTATATATATATAGCGTACATCACGGTGAGTGGCCTATTAGACGTTTCTGGGAAACCACATATATTTTGGAACTGAAAATTTTCACACAGGTGTTTTCAGGGGTGCTCTATTCAATGAAAATATTGCCGTGTATGTGCCACTTCCGGTTATACCGGAAGTCGACGACAACTTCCTTATTTTAAATGGCATGCTATATTTTTTATGCCATATTCGAATTCTACTTGTTATTTTAAGGTAACTTTCAATACTATTCCCTATCCCTAACACTAATAGTTTTTGAGATATTTCGATTTTAATAAAATTTTATGCGAAAACAACCCGTACGAAATTAATAACTTTCGCTATGGTAACATTCAAGAACCAATTTTTGTTCCACATACTAAAAGACATGGAGATTATGTATGTATAAACTACAAATGCTCCATTATACACAGGGTGTCCAATAAACTGATGTCAAACTTTGAGTACTTCGACCTTCAATAAGTGTCTTATTTTAAATGGGACGTACTGTATTTTATAATCCAATTCGCTTTTTTTTTTATTACCTTTCGACCCATATTTGCTGTAGCTAAATTGGACGGTTCTTGAGTTATTTAGAGATATTTAAAAATATTGTTGAATTAAACATCGAGTGCAGTGTATTTTTAAAAACAACTCAAAACTCAAAACAACATTTTTTAAATGAATTCGTTTTTTTTGCAGAAATCTTCATATTTTGTTGAACAATGTGTTTACATTTGCAAACAAAATATTCTTTCATACTGAAATCAGCAACACAATCCTTCACAGCGTAATTACAAGATGCGTTGCACTTTCTTTTGTCAAATGCGATTGATTGGCAATTGTTTTAACGTTCTTATTTTTTGCAAACATAGGTAACCATGGGAACTTTACTTTAGCGAATATTTTCGTAATTTATGATCCAAAATTAAAATATCTCGTTTTTCTGTATTCAGCATAAAAAATCCTTAGAAATAAGGTATCACGTGCTATTTAACATTTTAATATTGGCGTTGGTGGGGGTTAGGGGGTTGAGGATGAACGAACGAAAATAACTCCCGTAGGTGAGAATTTGACAACAAAAATCGACGTGTTAGAGATTCTTTGCAAAACATTGCTAATAAAAGTTTTATGAATTTTATTCCAAACTTTTGGGACATACATATACAGTATGTCCCATGTATCAAAATATATCATATATAGAAAAGAAAATGATATTATAAATTAAATAAGAATTAGGAATGTAAAATGTAGGTATAGTAGACATAGTGAATGTACAAATATGTTAAGCATACATAAACTCGATAACATGGAAAGTGCATCGCATAGACATATAATAGAGAAAGAAAGTGCATGGCATAGACAGATAATAGAGAAAATGGTATATGACAGACTTTATTATGAAAAGAAATCAAGAGATCAGGAAAACGAAAAGAGGGGAAACCAAGCAAGAAAATAATAATTGATAAAGGAAAGCGGATGCCAAGGAGAAAATAAGAAAAGGAGATTGCAGATAGAAATTTAGAAGCAGATTGCAGATAGAAATAAGGGAAGAAGATGATTAAGAGATTTGTTGAGTGGCAGAGAAACCAGATAGACGGGGTATGCTGAAAATTAATAACAATTAGCCGGACAAGAGCAAAGATTATAACCCTCGTCTTCCATTATCGCTTAGAAAAGACTGCTTAGGAAAATCTTAATAATCGCGATCTGGACGAACATGGTGAGCTAGAGTTCCATCCTGTTGGTAGATTATAATGTTTTAAGACGTAGAAGTATTAAATCAAACGAGACGCAATATTGCATTACATCCTTATAGGACTAGTAAATACTACGATTGATAGTCTAAATTTATAGCAACATGTAACAATGTAAGTTTTATCGTATATAAAGATAAATTTCTGGTTGAATTTACAACAAAGCTAGCTATAATTTCAGTAATAAGGAAATTGTACCACCAGCAATAACGTCTTATCGGGAAGCAAACTCCTGTGAATATAAATTCCGCTATATTTTCACCTTAATTATTATTCATTGCTTATACTTATTCTCTTTTTGATCGGCCCTTTCATACGCTCTGGTGGCTTAGATGGTAATTACGTCTCATTAAAGCAAATTGCCCAAAAGAACAATTATTCATAGTACCTATACGAACGAAAGCGCTGACTACGGCATTTTTGACAAAATTTAAATGGGAAAGTATAAGATATTCAACCAAAAAATCATACTTCGCAATTTTAGTTTAAAATAAAAATGGAATTATGCATGTAATAAAGATGTAAAATCGAATCAATACACGGGGAATAGGGCGTTATTTATGTACACTTTTTTAATTTGGGTCTGATGGACGGTGAAGAACCAGCGATTTGGTGATCCTTGCCAACTTTAATTATCCGCTATACCTACATTAATTAAATACTTCGCCATAATATGAGGAAACGATGTAGAAATTATAGAATCTTGACGGCGAAATTTAGAGATTATTACTGTTACATTCTTGAAAAGAGATGTTTTAAAATTTTGAGAAGTTTTATTGAAACCGGTGCATATTTTGTTTGTACATATGATTCTACGAATATGATATATTTCCAAATCCTTGTAAAAATAAAGTTTTCAATTCTCAATAGTAAAATCAATACTGCCATAGCATGCATCAGCATATGTATCATAATTCGCTAAATTTTCAAGATAATCTGGGAGCGAACCACGAAGATATAGTATAAAATACTTCCGTGCAGACTGGTAATATAAACATTACCATTAATGGAGTGGATCTGGAGAGAAATATGTAAACTAATTGTGTAAAACGTAAGAATTACACAAATATGTATTTAAAACGCGAAAAGATGCAGTGATGTCCATTACTCAAATCATGATTCATAGCATCAAGCAAGTAGCATCAAATAAGTTGGGGGAAACCAAAGAGTTATATAACTTTAGACTGACTTGATTTGAGGAAATTTTACAACTTTGACAGCCGACGACATATAAATAGTTAGAAGCAAAATAAAGTTTACATAGCATTTTTACTCTAGATTGTTAAAAATCTAGTAAAAGTGTTATATGTCGTCGAATTTGGATTTTTTTGTAGAATAATTTTGAAGATATAATTTTTTTAAACATATTTGCCTATATTTCTTTTATGTGTGTATTAGTGTAAAATGTGACACAAAAGTTTGTACAGGGTCTTATACAAAACAGTGACGGCAATAAAATGCCAACTTAGAGAAAATAGCAAATAACTAAATCCGATCAATTGTGTTACATGAAAAAAAACAAATGCTAGATTTGACTCATTTTTTAATATGTTATTACCAAAAGCAAACTAAATAATTCATAGTATAGTTTTGGATCAAAAATGTTATACAGGGCGTTCATTTTTTGCAGAACGGTCCCTGCGTGTCTCATCGTTGGAATATTTGATTTTGTACTAGGTATTAGGCTACTCGGGATCCTACTTCTCACGTATCATTCGGAAGAAAATATTGTGAAGTGATCAAAAGTAAAACAAAAAGTATTTACTTCGGTAAATATACATTTTATTTTTCAAATCTGCCGCAAGACGCCGATTTCATAGCCTTTATGGGAACAAACGGTATATATTATTAGGAACAAACGGTTCATATTATAATATTTTTCTTTCCAAATTAACATTTTTGTTGCATTGAATTATCCTCCGAATACACTCCCGATTCGTGCTCAGAATAATTCGTGTATTCAGAATAACAAATATTGTCATTCTGACAAATATTGTCATATTGTAAACCAGGTAGTTTTACACTATCAGTCCTACCATCAACATTGCCACAAGATTAATCTTATCGAGTATAAGCATGAAAAATAGGCATGAACTTGTTTGAAAGATTCAAACTTGTCAAGTTATGACTGAGGGATATCTGTAAAACATAATCCAGGTTTTCATTAATTACATTTTGAGCAGTGACAACATCATCAACTAAAAAACTTTCGAAAATCTGGGTATTATCAGCATAGGCATGTTCTTTTGCGTTAATTGGTTTTAAAATATCAGTTATATATAGAATAAAGAGGAGAGGAGAGGAGTGGACCTAAAATAGATCCCTGAGGGACAGTAGCTAAATGGCAGGGTTGGGAAAGTTTATCGTGTATTTTGACTCGCTGACTATGATCGGTCAGATAAGACACGAGAGTTACGCCAATTTCATTGAATTCGTGGTATTTTAAGATGGCATGTAATAAAAGCTTATTTATCGTGTCACAAGTTTTTGAGTTGTCAAGTAGCTGTTACCTTTTGACTGTCAGTGCAATTTTGATTATCACAGCGGGTGTGGATTTTTATTAAATCAATATATTTTTGGTAAGTACCATTAACAAATTACTTTCTTTCTAAATTGCATTATTATATCCTCTTTCTTCAATGGTATAGCTTTTGCTGTTGAAATATGATCCTAAAGTAAAATTTAATTTTAGTAATAGAACTACCAAAATAATTCATAATAGAACTACCGGTTACTGATTCAACTTTTTATGTGTTCGTTTACCAGGTTTTCGGTTGGCTTCATTCTCACTGTTCATTTATTTATTATCCTTCTACTTTCTCTTAGTTTCTAAGACTACATTTCACTGCGTAAGTGTACCGTGGGGTGTAGTTTCTTTCAGATATATTTGCACATATCAACTGTTACCCTCTTATTCCCGTTTCAAAATAAATTTAAAAGTAACCTGTATCTAATAAATTTTAAGGGTCGTATGAATGCAGGATATTTCTCTACATCTGAGTATTTGTTATCCCTTAATAAGATTGCGAAATTTAAAAGCACTCTCGGCAAATCTAAAATTTTACAAGGGATTTATTTATAAAGAAGCCTCATTGTATATATTTTCAATATCGTGATATTATGGGACTCGTATCAAAAATAGGATATTGATTTTAATTTTTCAATATACCCAGTACTGAATTGTGATTTTTATTGGATTTTAAGCACTATTGCAGTGTTCTATGGGTGCTGTGGTAGCCAGGATTTATAAATATAAACCCGATTTAGAGGTAGGTACTTCAAAACTAATCAATTAAAAATTTTATGTAGATGACTTTGGCGGCCGTATTCCATTACACTATGGTTTTTGGAATATTGCTCAGTAAATCATTGTTCTCCTGGATGGATTTACAGGTAACAACTACTCAGAGAGCTAATACTCCTTCCTGTATTGAATTACACCTGCAAATCCGATAAGATAGCCATGGTCATTCACCAAAACCTCCACTAGGTGTAGACTAGTTTCGAGCTGTTGGCGTTCATCAGTATACCGTAGGTAGAGGAATTAATGAATGACCAAAACTATCAAAACGGTCGAGCTGACCAAGCAGTAGTGTGCAAGCGAGGGATAACTGATAAATGGCCAATTTGGTGAATGACCATGGCTATCTTATCGGATTTGCAGGTGTAATCCAATACAGGAAGGAGTATTAGCTCTCTGAGTAGTTGTTACTTGTAAATCCATCCAGTATGTAGTTTAGCCGACTTCTAGGGTCGCTGCTCTAGGTGCCTGCATTGCAGGACGCTGCTTGTCACAAGACATTACTTAGTAATGTCTGATGGGTAGTAGCAACTGACCGCTAGAGGGGTCTCGTTATCCCTCGCTTGCACACATTGTTCTCTTGTTGAGATGCCCCATGTCAGCAAAGTTGAGGCATTTTCCTAAAATCAAACATTTATTTACTTCAATATAGGAACAAACACAGGAACAAATATAGGAAAAATAACAAAAGTAATAATATAATAATATAGTAATAAATAAAAGTGTTCAGTGTTATTATCTGCGTACAGCCACAGCCAGTGTACAGCCACAGCCAGTGTTATTATCTGCACTTTTAGGATGTTTGTAACTTGTGCTTATCCTCGATGCACTATATATACCTGTACTTGGCTGGGGAGCTACCAAGCTTCTTTACATTTATCTCACAAACACGAAGAAAACACTTATTTTATGAGTTTCACTACTCCAAAACCATATGTAACATAACTTATGTATATTTAGCATGAATTTATAGCAATTAATTTAATTTTTAACTCATCTTTTACTTAATTTTCTTTACAAAATTGAAACTCGTAGCTACTCTCTAGAATGCCACAGCTCTACTTCTTTTTTTCTTTTTATTTGTTGCTAAGGAAGTCCCTCCTTTTAAAACAAAACAATTTCTTAGTTACCTGTTTCTTTCTGGTAATGTTATTCTACTGTGGCCAATCATGTTTATTTCTAAATTTAACTTTTTATAATTGCAGTCATATTTACTATATTTATACCGTCACATATTATAATTTTACATTCAGAACACGTTTTTAGTTAATTTCAATTTCTGACGTCTTACTCTGACGTATACTCTTGCAACAGAAGCGAGTTTTGCCTGACACCGCGAATGCTCATGTTAAATGCTTGGTTCAACATTGCTCCACATTATTAGTCGGTTCTGAAATGACCTAGAAGTGGTTAGTACTGCGTTAATTTTAATGAGATACCTACTGTTACCTACCTAAAGAAAAAAAAGATGGAAAAACGCCTTCGCATAGATTTATTTAGAGAAAGAAGTGAAAATGACTGAAGTGGTTAATGAAGTGTATTATAATATTGTGGTTTACAGAGATACGGTTCAATAAAAAACACTCCTGAGACCATACCATAAAAATGATCCACAAATAATAATAAAACCACTAAATATCTGACGGATGTACATTATTTGATAGGGAACTTATTTAGCGGTTCTGTTCGCCGTTCGTTTGTTCGGCACTGACTACCGAATTGTCGTGTTACATTACAAATCTCTGCTCAAGTCAGTCGCCGCCTTTAGATATTCATAACGCTCTTTCTAAGTCTATTAGTATTTTGACCTGCAATAGAAATTATAAGAACTGGATAAAAACGGTCCTAATTATTTAGCTAACTCTGCAGCTAGCCTAGACGTCTGCCAATTTACTTCATAGCATACTTATAAACAATTATGCTAGAATGTTTTCGGCAAAATGTTTCTTCTGTAAAATGAAACGTCCCTAATTAGAAGGAATTGCTGTCTACACGGGCAGGACTACGGGTCGGCAGTAAGGGTATGTCACAAAACAAGGAACAATTTCACTTAACTTTGCGTGTCAACGATCTTGCTTTTATGCCTCTGTTTTACGGCCTGTCCACAGTAGAATTTACAACGTTACACAATTTTCACAATGCATTGGGGTACTAAAACCGAGCATGCATTGTTGAAGATAAATATGTTAATTTATGAGGGCTTATCTAAATAATAGAAGTCGGGGAGAGATAGATATTTTTTTTCATAAGATCATTACATTGTAAAGTTAATAGATAATATCCAAGGTGAAAATTTGTACAAAGGTAAATACATTTCGAGTTAAAATGTTAGAGTAAAAAGTTGGGACGGTGGTCGAGCGGTTAGCGCGCTAGCTCTCAGCTCATACATCTGGCAGCAGTGTCTGGTTCGATTGCGCGCGCTGCGCTGATGCGAAATAAATTTTCGATAATTTCGATAAGATCTAACTAATGAGGTTTTCCAGGTTTCCCTCCTTCCTGCGCTGAATGGTGGTTAGAATTAACCAACCTAAGTCGAACCTGTTCGCACAAGCGGCCCGCGAAATAATAATATGCCGCCCAGAGGCCCGCACAAGTCTTTTGACTTCTGGGTTCTCGGCTAACCATTGCAGTTAGAATGAGCGGTAGAGATATTATTATTATAAAACTGAAAATCATAAATTCTTTCATAGAAAAATCAAATGAACAATATTCATAAAGCCACCTCACCTGGACTATCTGGATGAGATTGCTCATGATTTAGAGTCATCATGCAGGTCACAAAGATTTCTACAAAGGTCACGGGTTTAAAAATTCACTTGATGCTCTCTCACACTTCCAGCATTATTGTCGTCTTTCTCGAGGCTCATCTTCGTCCTCGGGATGATGTGACAGTCCCTAGGAAGGTGATAACTTTTTCTCGACACTTATTCTCAGAGAATATACTGTTCTTTCAAGAATCTCAGAGAATATCAATATTGCGTGGATACGTGTTTTACACATTTTCTAACATATGACTGTACTTGATGTACACTCAAGAGCAGGGAATTTTGAATGCCTGTAATATCGAGTTGTCGCTTTTTATTTATTTTCGATGGTGTAATATTTGTCCAATATTTGTCCAAGCTATATGTCCAATAAGTCAGAAAAAGTGAGGTCTTCTCCGTATGAGGCGTAGGGGCGTAGGTTTACATATGCTATAAGCGGAAAAGACCTACGAGTTGCACACACGCTTTTTAATAGTGTTTTGAAAATATCTCAAAAAACTATATTTATCTTAATTTTGTATTGAAAATTATGATTTTAGTCCAAAAATTATAAAAATTTAATTCGCAATAAATGTTATCTGAGGTATTCCTTCAGCAACTGTTAGTTGAGGGGTTGTACATTATAAAACTCAGTTCTGGGTGTGGTGGAAAAAAACATTCCTTTGGTGAGAAAAGCCTTATTTTGCTAACAACTCGTTAACCGTTGAGGATACCAAAAAAATTGCTTATTATAAAATAGAAAACTTGACTAATTTCGTTGTTTTAGTTTTTTGCGCGCGGCCTATAGAAAAAATTGAATTGATTGCTCGAAAACTAAGCAAACTAGGAAGAAAACCCAAAATGGGTGTTCAAGGGGATATAAAATACTTTCATTTGTTGCCATTTTTGATGGCTATTGATATTTATCAGTATATAAAATTAACAATACAATGTAGTTATCACTTCATTTTTTGCGCTTTTAATTATTTACAGGCGCATAAAAAAATAACTGCTTTAATATAAGTTATCAATGTATTACCTTTTAGCTCAAGGTAGTACTTTGATGCAGATAAAGTTTGGAATAAAAATGTTCATATTTACAAAATTACCAGCCTGTTGAAATTAACCAAATTCTGGCTAATTTTTTATTGCTTCCTAAAAATATTATATTTTGAATAGGTCTCGATTTTTCGAAAACTATGGCATATACAAAAAATACAAGGCCACTTTTTTTTTAAAAATAGACAAGCATAAGCAATATTTTTAATTCTCAACGGTTAACGAGTTATTAGCAAAATAATGGTTTTCTCACCAAAAGGGTGTTTTTTTAGATGGATTCCGCGTTATCCCCAGAACTTATTATTGTAGTTTTATGATATATAATCCCTCCACTGACAGTTACTGAAGAAATCTCGGGTAAAATTTTTTGCGAGCTTCTAGTGTATTTTTTACTTTAACGCCTGCACTATTTTCGAAAAAGTGTTTCAAGAATCCTAAGGGAATGATTGATAAAGAAACGAGTTTATGTATTACGATTTCGTTAATATTATTATCAGCGATTTCCAGTTTACTCGGAAATGACCGTAATTTTCGATTTTTGAATTGAACACCCCGTTAAGAAAACATCCAACAGAGTATATTAGACCTTTGTGAATGAATTTTTGAGTCGATGTTCAGTTTTTTAAAGCATTTTAAGATATTCATCTAGCATGCCTTGAAATATGAAAATTTGTTCTCCGACATGTCCGACATTAGACCAAGTCCGACTTTAGACTTGGGCTTCCTTACCCCAAAACCTACACTTTTCTATAATTTTTTTTTCCCTTATTTTCCTAGACTTATAAGTGAAAATGGTGTTAAAAGGTTAATTAAAAATAATTTGCGTAGCAATTTTGCGTTTTTACTTTTAATTAAATTAAATAAAATATAAAAACAAATAACATAGACCTTCTCATTCGAAAAAAAAAGTTTTCCATAAAAAATATAGTTTAAAAAAACTCACAAAAATATGCTTTAAATGTAAACTGAACTAAGAAGTAAAACATAATGTTTACCATTAAGATTGTGTAAAAAAGTGTGGGGTGCACGATATGAATGAAATATTTATTATAATTGCATGATCAGTTATAATACCTCAAGATTTTCTACAAAATCTTAAAAATAGTTAATTATTTTTTACTTATTAGTTCGGTTTCCCTTTAAAGCGTATACTTTTAGTTTTTCTAAAGTATAATTTATTTTTATCTTTTCAGTTCGGTTTTCTATAAAAGCGCGTTTCTTAGTTTTTTTACTTTTTAGATCGGTTTCCCTTTAAAGCGTTTTTTTGCTTTTTTTAAAACTAATAATTTTCACTAAAAAAATATGTTGATTAGTTTTGTTTTCTGCTATGAAAAAGATAAATTTTTGTGTGGTGTGGTCCGAGATTTAATAAATATATAACATACATACATATATACATGCATGCATGCATGCGCATTCATACAAACATACATACATACATACATACATACATACATACATACATACATACATACATACATACATACATACATACATACATACATACATACATACATACATACATACATACATACATACATACATACATACATACATACATACATACATACATACATACATACATACATACATACATACATACATACATACATACATACATACATACATACATACATACATACATACATACATACATACATACATACATACATACATACATACATACATACATACATACATACATACATACATACATACATACATACATACATACATACATACATACATACATACATACATACATACATACATACATACATACATACATACATACATACATACATACATACATACATACATACATACATACATACATACATACATACATACATACATACATACATACATACATACATACATACATACATACATACATACATACATACATACATACATACATACATACATACATACATACATACATACATACATACATACATACATACATACATAAATACATCATACATACATACATACATATATACATACATACATACTTAATACATATAATTTAATTGTATGTATGATCCATTTAAAAATCGAGGTGGCGGTAATTTCCGGGTAAACCGGAAATGGCTCATGCCCTTTTTTGCCGCACAAATTCAAAAATAAAAGAAACATGGGGTGAGCCACTAGCCTGTGTCACTCGGTATACACCAAATATAGCCTTGTCAGAAAAATTGTTCAATAATTCCTCCTTAGTTGAAAACCCTGACCACTCTTTTCAAAAAGTAATATGCTTTCCTTGCAGCGTAAAGAAAATACTTCCCTGATGTGTTTTCGATATAATTTATCACACTTTCCTATAGTTTCCAGACAAAATAACGCATTGTTCCTGAAATATGACCGTCGGAAGTCGGAATGCTATTTTGGTTCAGACTACGTATATCTAGGCCATAAAGCAGTGAAAATACGCGACAATAAGTCCAGGAACTAGTAAATACTCGACGACACGTAACAAGGGTAGCTTCGTTTGGCATTTCCACTTAGTGAAATGAATAATTGAGGCATATGTTATTCTTTCGGCACCCACTAAAGGGGCACAATGGATTAGCAATATCTGGAATGCTGAAATGTGTAGTGAATGGAAATGCGGTGGTGTGGTTTTCTTGCTTTAACGTGGAATGTAGAATGTAGAATTCGCTAAGTAGATTACATTTTAAAAGTAGTGTGGCAATTTTCCAAATTATAAACAATTGTTTATACCCCACTGAATGAGGTAAACCTGAGCAGCTTTTGTAATCTATAGTGAATTACTTCTCCACTGAATTGTGTGGAAGAATTGTGAAACATTCCAATTAATCCTAACCAAATACGTTGCCTACCTAGAAAGACTTTTACAACCGAGGTGCGACAAATGTTGTGTTTGATGGTTGCCCAGAAGACCTGTCCACCAAGGGCATCAAATCTGCTGAGATCATCTTTAAAATGGGGGTGACCATGACTCAGGAGCCATTTTTTTCTAACGACAGAAATAAAGCACATCTTATTAGTTTTCTTACTGAGAGGCTTCAAGATGAAGGCTTCTCAGTAAAGTAAGCTAATGAAGACGCAGACTAACTGATTGTTGCCACGGCCCTTGAGGTATCCCAAGACCATGAGAAGGTTGTGGTAATATAGTTGATAAGGAAGATACGGACCTCCCCGTCGTGCTCAATGCACTAGCCACACCATCAGCAAACATATATTTCTTGAAACCTGGAAGAGGAACAACCCCATTGAAAGTATTTGGTCCCAACAGCTTTAAACTGGTAGACAATTTCTCCATGACATATGTGGCTGTGACAGAACTTCAACACTCATCAGGCAGGGTAAGAAGAAGCTGTTGGTCAAAAATACATGTCTTCTGGAAGAAATCAAACCTTTCAAGCATGACACTCAAGCTGAAGCTATTGCCGAAGCTGGCTTACGATTTGTAATAACCCTCTATGTAGCTAGGGCAGGAGATACTAGATACTTTAGCTTAATTGCGATTCGACCTGTTTTCCAAAGCCCTACCGAAATCTAAATTCAACCTCGCATATCTACCACCAACCTCCGAAGCCGCCCGCCAAAATTGCTTGAGAACTGCCTCTGGAGATGGCAGGCTTCAAAGTTTGGTCTTAAACCCGTTCCTACCTTCAAGGAAGCAGCTCTATAGTCTCTTCTCTACACAATGTTCTGCAAATGCAACAAGGGAGGTGCAGGTGGTTGTGGAAATCGGAAGGCTGGGATTAATTGCTCATTGATTTGTGCCAACTGCAAGGGACCAACTGCAATTGATGAACCAGATGTTGACGAAGATCTGGACTACATATATGGGGCGATAGACTCCGTATCGGAAATTACAGGCTTTGAAGAGCCGAGTAGCTCAATAATTATGCAACAAATGGATCCATTAAAATACCAAAACCTTTTGTAGCAATTACTTCCCATTTGATTACTTTCGAATTTAATTAATTTAAATTAATGTATATTTAAATTTATGTTTAAATGAAATCTGGTTCATCCTCTAATTCTAGGTACTCCAGTATCAGTATCCAGTATATAAATACCTATTATTGGTAATCCTGAACTAATTAAAAAGTTGATTCCTAATTGGAAAAATGAATAAATAACTCACAAAACGATAAAACAAAACCTAAAAACTTCAGAAAGGATAGTTTAAGTGGTCGCTAATGATGACTTGGTAAAAAAATAGGCATTCCTGAATGTTGGCGCAAGAAAAATGTTGATTATATGGGTTGCTTAGCTGTAAGGTTCCCTTAAAACCCTTGGTGAAATCGGCCATAACTCACTTAAACTTCGATTATTTCTCATCTTTAAAATAATTTGTTGGTGAAGACATCCAGTTTACACCTGCTAGAAGTGACCATCTTAATAAAAAATGTTTCATCATGGCTTGTCATTCAAACAACATTTCATGTCAATACAATAATTTACCCTAACCTTCACCCTTAATCGAATTTCCTATTTGGCTCCGGTTATTATCACGATTCTAATATCTACCTAATGTTAAAGTGCGCCACTCATATTTACATATTTTGGTGAGTTATGGCACTAATTTCATTTGCATTTGTCTCCATAAGGATTGTTTTATGTAGGCCGTTATTTCCGCTAAATTGTCATTTGAATTTCTTGCGTCAGTTCTTATATCTTTTCCGTCATTTCTAAATTTAGTGTTCGCAGCCTCTAGCGCGAGGGGTGCAAGCTGTAAAAGAAATGAAAACTGCAAGAAAATTCCGCTTTTTAGTAGTAAAAAGTATAATGAGTAATTCTTTTGGAGTAGTATGCCTTAGAGTATGGAACACTTGATTCATTTGGAATTTAATTTAAATGTTTTTTTTTAGATTCCCATTTTCGTATAATTTTCGGCAGCCTATTCACTGTGGAAATAATTAAATGGTGCTTTTATTGACTATAATGTGCCACACTAATGGTCTCTAATGAAGTTTACAGCTTCTCTCGCGGTGATTTTAGAAGCCTTGTAACCTAGACAATAGGTAGGTTATGTACTGGATTAATAATATAACAACAAAAGACAGGTTATGTTGTGTGTAGCTTCGAAGGTTTGCTTTACCTCTCGTCAGGTGGCGTGTCGCTTAGCTGAATAGAGTCCCTAGATAGAGAAAGTTTCTTAAATTACAAAACAAATATGTTTATTTGAAAGCTACCTGATTGACTGCCAGAGTGACGTCACACAGTATGGATTTAAGTTGGCAGCATTATTTGTCAGCAGAAGTCTAAATGACTAAATAAATGGCTGAATAAAATGACTGAATAAATGGCCCACAGCTGTAGTTGTTTACACTTAGTATTGTAGTTTTCTGCGTTCTCTACGAATTGTGTTTTGCTTTGTTTCTGTACATTATTGTAAGAAAATGGCGCCAGAATTTTCTAAATGAAGTGCAGCAAATCTACCGAAAGTTGATTTTAGTATGATGGACGAGTTTTACATGTCAAATTTTGAATATTTATCAGTAGATGTCAAGAGTCAACAACCACATAGTCAATTTCAACGATCACTGTCAAAAAGCAGGTAACCAACTTTGAATATAATACTAATACACCGTTGCGTCATGTTCAAGGTCGTAGGCTCTGTGATATCACAAGGAAGGATACGTGACGTCACGTATAAGCGCGCGCTTTATTTTTGCACGTTTGAATTCTTATTGAAGTGAATACCTACTTCTTCAGCCGCATGAGAGTGATTTTTCAAGGTCATGTCACGACACATTTTATAACATTTTCGTCTCGCAAGTGAGATAAAGCATTTGACAGATATGAGGGAGAGAGAGACAGAGATATCGAATGCAGCTTTGACTTGGGCAACGATCTACCACGAGTGTTCTAAAGCGGAAAGCAATTTTTATACAATGAGAAACAAAGATAGCGCTTGATTTCTCACCGCTTGATTTCTTAGTTCCTTCAGCCGCTTTCCGGTGCAACGTCTACCGAATATTGTTGGCTGTGACGTCACAGCTCGTTTCGGGCCGCTTCAATTTTATCGCTGTTTAGTAGATCCTTCTATCTGATCGCGCAGAATTAGAAATCTTGTTTCTTTTTTTGTGAAGGACACGTTTTATTACAACGTTACGCTATATTTTTTTAACATTGTTTTCATATTTAAAATTTTCATGTTCCTTATTGGCAAATATAGCACATATTAGACACTAGAGATGAGTAATCTGACTACTTCGTAGCATTTGGGGTCAAAAATCAGCAATGTGAGACCCATTCACAAAAAAATATTTACTCATTTAATACATTTAGACTGACAAGATAAAAGAAGTAATTTTTCAAAAAAAGTTTGTGTAAAAACCCTCAAGCGTCAGGCTTGTGCATCTTTATTGCAAATGGACGTTCACCTGATTTGAAATAGGAGATAACAAGGCAAGTTAATGTAATATTAATATATCAACCTCAATCATACATAAAATACGTTTGCGATTTGCTGCCCATGCAGTTATACGATGAGGTACCCTCGTGCAGCTGCCTCCTTGATCTTTCTAAGTCCTCATTCGCCGACTGACACTCTTCGTTATCCCACATATTGTGCTGGGACATTAGGAAAGTCCAGTGCATTTTCAACTCCTTGATGTTTTTGAGGTAAGTGTGCAAGTTCGAGAGCTCTGCATCGCACTTCCGTTCTATATCCTTCAGATGCCGCTTAGAGGGAGCCGTGAGGGATAATCTGTCATCAGTGTGTTCTCTTAAAGTTTTGAAATTCGGGATTGCTTGGCCGGAGCGATAATCCGAAGGGTGGATTGAATAATTCGGCCGCCTTGGCGAGGTGATGTCTTCATCCTGAAATATTAGATTATGCTTCCATAACGGTCTGTTTATATTACAGGTATGTTTAAATAGTAGAGAGGGTTTAGTTTTAGTAGAACCTACAGGATGTAGGAACGCACACAGCTTAGATATAGTGTTAGAAATGGCTAATTGGCTGATATAAAATAAGCCTATCTAAACACGTACAGTAATGATCTGGAGAATCCAGATCCACGTTGGGATCCAACTAAACCTATAGTACATGAAAAATACATTATGACCTCGAAAAAATTAATACGAGCAATGAATTTGATGGAATGATGGAAATTACAGTTACAATCTTATTGAATACACTAATAGCCTGATCAAAGTGCCTGTTTCGTAACATGAGTCCGGTAGAAGGTTTCTCAATGGAATTATATATTTTTTGGGGATTGTCAGGTTTTCCGCCCTAGTTGCAAACGACGCGACGTACGTACGGAAAATATACTCGTACGGAAAATATCACTGCATCAAAGTGAAAGGGCATTAAACTCTGCGTCGAATGACATCTCTACCTTCCAAATTAGACCGATTGATAAGGTCGCTATCGTCAGTCGAAAAAAAGCAATTTTTTCTAACTTTTGTGAAAACTGCATTAAACTCGCTTTTAGACATACGTCTGTTATTTGAAAACAGCCACTCTACGTGAAAAAAAATTGTAAAACCTCAAATTTTGCGTTTAGTGAGCACCGAAATTTAAAATTTGAATCAATATATAGGTACGCATATACTGTTAATTTCTCAATTTTTCTTCTAAACTTGAATATTTGACCAATATGAAGGAGAATATGAAGGAGTGCAAAAATAATATCCCTCCGCTGTCAATATGAACCCCCCCCCACCACTTCTAAAACCCCTCTTCGGAACCCTACATTGAAGTGCAACCCCTCTTTCTCTCAAACCCCCTTCCCAACCCTAAATTCATCCCCACTCCTTTTTGTATAAGCATGACTTGAGGATTGAGGACAAATATTTTGTAGATATAATAAGTACCCATTTACAAAAAAATATTTCTCATTTATTATATTTAGATTGGCAAGATAAAAGAAGTAATTTTTCAATATATATTGGAGGAAAAATCATTGGTAGATAATATAGTCAACTGGAAAGAAGGGTAAGTAAGTTGTAATATGAAGATGCGATGTATAGAAGATATCTAATAGCAATGTTCATTTCATTTTACTCTCCTTCGCGTGGCTGGGACTGTGAAAGGTCTGGGTGTAGGATGTTGAATGGACGATGATGGTCCAGGCCAGGCTCAGGCTCTTGAGGTCGATAGTCATTTGAAGAGGATGATAGTCATTTAATGATGATTTGATGAGGTCGCTTGATGCAAAATTTAATGCTCTTCACCTTTGAATACAGTGATATTTCCCGTACGATGCGTCGTTTGTAACATATGAGCGGAAAATCATAAAAGCTCCGAATATTTCGAGCTTTTCTTGCGTTTTTCGATCTAAGCCGCTACTGCTACGAGGCTTAAAACTTCAGATTCGTGTTCAGCACCCCAAAACATATATAATTTCGTTGAGAAACCTTCATCCGGACTCATGTTATCGAGAAACTACCATTTAATCAGGCTATAAAGCCATAAAATAGAAGCACTGCTTCGCCCGTCATTGAATAATGACGGTTCAATTTAAGTATTTTGTATCCGGTGTCCCGTTTTTAACACTCAGTATTGGGATCTTGGAGACAGTAAAAGATAAAAGTTGGTTCAATTTCAAAAATTTGCACTTCTTTGTTATTACATTTTTTGTATAGACACCACCATATCATTTATTTACCCCAAGAAACTATTTTTTTTTCTTTATAAATATATAAAACACTACCTTTTTTTAGGTTAATAACCTGAAAAAATTAATAAAACATTCTGTTAAAAAAAGGTTATTTCTTCGGTTGCCATGGGTAGCAGAAAATAAAATTGCTTTGCTTTCATTTACATGAAAGTGCAACGTGCAAAACAAAGTAAGTGAAATCAAAATAGCAGTGAGTAAATTAGTGTTTCTACGTTCATGCAAAAAACAAAACTTTATTGAACTATATTAAATGCAAAATCTGGTTCTTTATTGCACTAGTGCAATAACATTTTTATTGCACTCATCTGTCATTCTACTACAGTGTTTTGACATAATGATAATGACATGCCACCTAATGTCATGGCATTAATTCCACCTAAATATTTTTTTTTGGGTTTTGCATGAACGTAGAATAGTAGTTTAAATTAAATTGCTCGCTAAATTGCAAACTGAGGGGAATATAACACATCGTCCTTGTTCCCTCTACCCGGCTTGCGCAAATATATGCTTACGTCACAATAAATAGTAAGCTGACGCCAATCAGGGGTACGTATCTTATACCTCAATCAGGATATTCATGAGTACTAACTAATTCACAAAAATTATAAAGGGGCCTAACAGGTCAACAATAATAAAGAAATATTGACCGTACATAATGATTATTAAAAAATGCCCATATCGGAGTAGGTCACTACTAAATGTGTCAAATCGTGCAGATGTCCGACTGAATACATTACTCTTCCAGAAGAAAATATTATATAATTGTTTGAGGGCGATCTTAGATTTAATCCGTGATGAAATTCTAATTTTGAATGTTTCTTTTGTTACATGCAAATCAACCTACAATTTTGGAACGCCATAAAGCGGAAAGTATTGGTTACAGACGAAAAGAGCAAGAACCAAAATTATGCACAATTTTGTTCTCTATATATTTCATTTGAACATGTTTTCTATAGCACTGACCACAACGACGCTATATCCCGAAAAGAGTTCCGACGCGGAGTTTTCACCCCCCTACCCGTCGAGCGGCAACCCCCGGAGGTTGCAAACTGAGGTGTAGCATCAGGGGACCTATCCCACCAAATCTCTACCCACTATCCCATCTACCAGACCACCAATTTCACCGACCTTTTGCGAATAGAACCCATTGCTTGGACTATAATCACAAATTGTTTGAAAATGTTTCTAACAAACCACGTCTATCGGAGTTAATTTCTCATCTTGCCGGGTATTTCTCGCTCCCATTCTTCAATTTTATTTAGAGCAAGAAAAAGCAAAAAAAATCTGTTGCACTTTGGCACCATACAATACTTTCCCATCGCAACAGAATTTGATGCTTGGTGTAAAGCTGGGTGCAAATATTTATCTAATTTAATTTGCAATAACCTTTAGAACGATATACCCAAATAGTTTCAACACATTACGCATACGTATAATACTGGATCGCGGGATCTGATTCCTTCTATATTCTATATTTCACTGCGCGTCTCTCTTACGAACTACGAATTGGGTCCGCCACAACAGGCTGCAGTTAATATAAATTCGTGCATATACCTCTCTTATTTACTACCGTGCTTTAAGCTGACTAAGGAACTAACTATACGTTTAATATAAGTACCTGCGGTAAGTTGTATACTTGTTGTTTTTCTTCATGAAGAAGGCTTCTTTCCTTGGTGATTTGGTTCCTCAAAAATTCCATGTGCTGCTTCGTCGCAATGATTCTAGACATCAGTTCACTGGAAGATGCAGTTTTTCTCGATTGAACATTTTCATATTGAGCGTTGTAATGGCTGTCCAAACTGTAGGTGCTTGAGAAGAGTTTTTCAACTTTTGGGGGCCTCATGTTAATCATGTTGAAGTGCCAGAACTTGAAATTTTGGAAAATGCCAAGAGCTTGTCACATGGCAGCAGCTTACTTTGTTATTTGTTATATGGCGGTGAGAACTAACACTGAAACAGGAATAAAGCATATAGTCTAAATTTGTAAAGTATTTTAGTCAGATAATAATGTCAGATATATACCAAAATGGGTAGCTTAGTTACGCTGCTTGTTATTATATAAGGGTACATGACTATCAAAAATTAGAGTTATTTTTTTATAAAAATTAACCAAGCTAACTGAACATCACTATAAGATTGCAGTAAAGACCAATTAGTTTCATACTGTAATGTTATTAAAATTACCACCAACTTCTGCTCGGCAACACTCATATCCCCTACTTATTAGGGATAGCTACTGATTAGGGATAGCTACTGATTAGGGATAGCTACTGATTAGGGATAGCAAAAAGTCGACGGAAAAACTCCGGAATATGTTTAACAGTGAGTAAATGAGTAAAAATATTCATTTTTATCCCATTTTCAAAAATTCAAGGCTGCCTACCCCAGCGCTATCCCAATCCATACCTGTCATTTCTTTTCCTTGGGATGAACTCAACTACAGTGTTTTCGTTTGATATACAAACTAGAGCAAAAAATTGTAAAATGCCGCAATTTGACAAAGAAAACCCGTACCAATTACTACAGGTAAGTTACATCACTATGCAGTACAAATTTATTGTAAAATTTAGTGTAAAATTGTATACAGCTACAATTTCTTGTGAATAGAACTACGGTATCCAGTCCGCGGCTTACCAAATCGGTCGACATCCCTCTTCAACTCATATAAATCCAATTTTCGCTCACTTAGAAGACACCTGCGTGAACAAGCCGGAGATTTACTGGCTTTACTGCTCAGTGGCGTATCATCATGCGCAACCAAGGTGATAACCAATATGTGCAAAACTTTAAGTCAAGAAACTATTTAGTTTTGAGTGTATTTAAAATATATTGAAAACATTTTGCATGCTGCGTGTACAACTTAATGCTCAATTTAGCCAATAATAATTTAAAATAAAAGATAGAAATTAAATTACTATGTGGTCCTTGCTGTGCTCTTACGAGGTAAGAGCGCCCCTTTCCAGGATTAACAGGTAAGACTGTTAAAACAAAATTTATAACAAATTATTTGCACATATAGTTACACTCACATGGGTATTTTTTACTGTCACTTATTAGTAGCACTTTTCACAAAAACTCACATCAGAAATCACTATTCACTATCTGAAAATAAGTCACTTAGTCACTTTCACTACTGTCTTCATATACATTTATTATGACTGATTTAATGGGAGTATCCGAAGTATCCATCATAATATCGACATCCCACCTTCTTCACATGGTTTATACATTTTATCCAGTTGGCCGCATTTACTTCTTTGATTGCACCATTGAGAAGTTTTTTCACATCAGCTAACTTAAATGTTGTATTTTCTCTGGCAACTTTCCCTTTTATTTGCGCCCAAGTTAGCTCAATTGGGTTCACTTCGCAGTGATATGGAGGCAATCGAATTATCGCAATTCCTCCTGCTTTGGCCATTTCATCCATTACATATTTCTTGAAATATGGAAAATGTTGCCTTGTCAGTGTCAACAATTCAGCTTTAAGTAGTGAATCATCGTGTTCAATGTTTCTTTCTTCCAGCCTGTCTTCAATTTACCCTTTTCGCTATGCAGTTGTGGGCAGATGTTGGGTTCTACGAGAATAAGAAAGATTATTGTTTTTTTTATTTCCTATATTAGGATAATTGCACGCGCCACAGAGCACCGCATTCCATTAGTTTGCATATCAAATGAAAGCACTATACTATGTTAATAATTTGTGTCATTAGCACAGCTCTAATAGTATTATTAATTTTTTTATAATTAAAATTATTAATTGTCCTGTAATTAGATTCTTGTAATCTGTTCATAATAAATGTAATTTTTATTATTAATATTATTTACCAACAAGTTTTCGGAAAGATATAAATCTGTATACATCTACACTTTTTCTTAGGAAGTAGAGTTGTATAAAGCTAGAATAAATCGTTCTCTTATCGCTGTCTTACGTTTGCAATTTTTTCGTGACGTATTTTGATCTTTAGAAGTTTGCACGACGTCTTGGACCTTAACCTTTCTTTTGGAAAAGCGCGGATGTTGTGTCGCAAACGCAAATGACGTGCCCAATTATATTGTTTATTTACAGTTTTTGAAGTGAAAACTTCTTTCTTTAGGCGCGCTGAGCACTTTTATTTTTGTGGGTGTTGAATGAGACTGGACCGTCACGCGTCAGGCTCGGCTATGTAACGCTCCTTCGGGTAAAGTCGACTCGAGTCCACTAAGTGAGAGAGGATCAGTGGGCACAGCGAGACAGTAGAGAGAGTTTATGGGTATTGAATGAGGTATTGAATGAGACTGAGCTGTCACGTTCGTCTATGTAACCGTCAGTCCACTCGTTGACTAAGCGAGAGAGATAACCTTGAATCTAAAGTATTTACAGCATATTTTAGCTTCCATAGGCCTATTGTTTCATTCTTAGAATATAATAGCAGCGAAGAAGTCTAATCAGATTCCACAATATAATTCACAAATAATATTGTTTTTGTTTATTTTGTAATTAACTAATATTACTTCATGGGTACAGAGATGAGAATAAATAATTTTATATAACAATATCGATATTATCTTTTGTTGATTCAGAAGAATATGTTTTATCGTACCTTTACATTTTGACCTGGAATCAATCATGGAAACATTATTTATTCTATTGCATAAATTTCAAAACGAAATAGACACTTCACAAACTTATCACATAGAAAACAATTTAGATGTACCAATTTTAGAAATGTTATCCTTCATATTTGCAGAGAAGGAATTAAAATTAAAGGTATGTCAAAACATTGTCCCGAAAGCCAAAGATGACGAAATCCCAATATTAATGAAACAATATCACTCAGGTAAAAATAATTTACACCGTGGCATTAATGAAACAATTAGAGAATTAAAGAAAAATATATTGGTCAGGCTTAACCAAAGACGTTGAAAAATTTATTAAAAATTGACAAATTTGCCAAAAGACAGAAGTTCGTACAGAGATAAGAATAAATAATTTTATATAACAATATCGATATTATCTTTTGTTGATTCAACGAACTAATCCATTATATAACATAAATGTAATTATATAGGTATTATAGCAGGCGCATTTTTTAAAATAATAATACCTGTCAAGGGAGAAATATATATTTATTGTTTCCTAAGTAAAAGAAAATACAATACATTTTATCAGGAAACAATATATCAGGACGTTCCGTCTGGTTGGGTTACTGTCCAATTTTTTTCCGCTCTGTATCGGATTGAATCGAATCGACTGCCGTCACAGTACTTGCTAACTATGACTATTACAGTATATATTTTAAAATTCGAAAATTGGGATGATGGAAATTTTCGGAAATTTTCGATACAATACTAATGTTATCCTGATTATCTGGTTATCCTGGTTATCTACCAATTTTTGATACTTTATGGATTTTGTCCCATACAATTTTCACTTTGAATTGCAGAGATATCAAAATATTTCAAGTATCACAGTAAACCAATGCAACTTATATCAATTATATCAAGTATACATTTGACAAACATGGCAAGTATAGAGGAAAGTGTCTGCATAAACCTGTGAGTATTTATAGGTTATCAATTGTTGTGCGTACATAAACAATAAGCTTACAACCCCTTTCACTGGATCCGGATTATTAAATCAAATATTCGAAATACGTCTACAACTTGAGTGGAAAGCCTAGGAGGCTCTATCTCGGTTAATGGAAAATGTATGTTATGGGGATAATGTCCAGTAAGTCGTGAAATTCAATATCAGGAGATATGCAAAATATGCCCGTATATACGCAGCTTCCGAATTATCATTCAGTAAACAATTTCATTACAAGAGGTAGTGTGTTGTGCGCGTATCTTTGGTAATATTAATAGCCGTAGAGTTTTCATTATCTGCACTGTAATAACATAAAAGAAAATTCCAACGAAGCGCTTGGTTATAGAAGTTAATGAAGGGTCGTCTATAGCTTTTTTCCAAACGGGCGTTTTTAATAATTGATGGGGAAGTTGGGAGATGGAAATAGATTACAGAAAGAAAGCTGTCGTCAAATACTTCTTCACACACTTCTTTCACCTCAAAAGCAGGTTTATTTAAAGGTAGGCTTTAGTTAATAATGTATCTGGAGTCCTGTGTACTTCCAGCCTTGAAAGGGTGGAGTTTTCTCGTAATCATATTCCAAGAAATATTCATAGACGAACCGACGATGGTCCTATCCGAGCTTTTACATAATCTAGACAAGAGCATAGTTTGGATAAAATAACTTTTATTTCAAATGGTGTATTACGTTACCTACAACTCTTGCGTTTAGATCTAGGCTAGTTTGCGTTTAGATATAAAAAAGCGTTATCTTCCGAATACACCTATAGTGCTTTCGTTTGATATGCAAACTAATGGAATGCGGTGCTCAGTGGCGCGCGCATTTATCCTAACATAGGAGATAAAACAATAATCTTATCATTCTCGTAGAACAGCTGCCCACAACTGCATGGCGGAAAGGGCAAATTAAAGACTGGCTGGAGGAAAGAAACATTAAACACGATGATTCACTACTTAAAGCTGAATTTTTGATACTGGCCAAGCAACATTTTCCAGCATTCAAGAAATACGTAATGGATGAAATGACCAAAGCAAGAGGAATGGAGGTAATTCGATTCGATTGAAGCACCAATACTGTAATGGTTTGCTGACCATGTGCACTAAAGACAACGTCAAGTTGAACCAAAATCGGTCAGATGCAACCCACATGACATATTTCTCGTCAACCTGATTTTAGGCGCGATTTTTACGCAGTTAAATATAAATAAATTGACAATTGACAAGATACTGTGTGCTCCTCTTGCCATTAAGTTTCCAAAGAATAGACAGCCAATATGTCATTGTAGTATTTTTTTTGTAAAATACAAGTATTGAACTACAAACTCTCTGTAAATTTCAGCCCTTAATATTAAAAGATAGCGACAATAGATTTTTTTGAAAAAAAAATATCTCAGCTTCAAAGGGTCGTAGATATATTTTTTTTTAATTTATAAACAAATACCAGCTATTCGATGCTGCTAAAAAAAGCAAAAAAAAAATATTTTCTTGAAAAAAATAAGAAAAAACCCCAATTTTTGTATAAATATTTACGATCAATTTAAAAAGCGCGCTATAAATAAAAATGTTAGTACAACATTTCGAGAAAATTTTAAGCTGAAAATTGACTCCAAATATGAAAGCGTGTATGAGCTATCCAGATTTTAAAAAACGTGATTTTTTCGAAAAAATCAAATGCAAAAAGTTGAAAATAATCTTTTTCAGTTCAGTAGAGAGCTACACTTTCACCAAGTTTCGTAAAAAAATGATATGTTGTCACGAGTGTTTCAAAAAAACGAGATTCTGAACGATTTTTTGCAAATAAAAAATTTATTTTTGAATTTTATGAGATCGGATTTCCGCAGATCGATCCGTAATTAATAGTTCTACAACTTTTGTATAAAATATTTTTCATTTCATGGCACCATGACAGAATAGAATTGAAAAAACCGTTTTTGGCCGTCTTTGGGCCGAATTTACTATGAGACCCGTAAGTGCCAGTTGTTTGTATTTTGGTTTATTGAATTCTACGGAAAATTTCCGATTTTTTACGTATTATTGTTTACTGTATCTCCACATATGGGTCAAAATCAAAAAGCCAAAAGTCAAAAAGCAGACTGCACTATAGGCCTTTTGTACAAATGTGTGCCATTGTGGTGGTCTTGATTTTGTGTAACAAAAATTTACTGTTTGACCCTTTTTTAGATATTAGTAATCTTGTTGAAAAACACTGTAAACTGACTGCAGCTGTTTGTGATACCTTAAATTTATTAATAATTATAACCGTTTATAGATCACCAAACGGGAATTGTTTAAATTTCATGAAAGTATTTAACAGTAGATATGCTTAGAAAAATAAGTATATTAAAATAGATCTTATATACTCTTAATGTTTTCGACATTTAATAACCGATAATACAATACTACAAAATTGTATCGAAAACATACTGGTCAATTTTGATGGATGCTTTGCTACAACAGTGTATGACCTTGGCCTATCTGACCATAAGGTCGTTGATATAGAGATAAATATTACCAAAGAAATTTATTCTAAGAAAATTATAAACAGGACGACTATTACTGAGAATGGTTTATTTGCTCTTTGCCATAGCCTCCAAAAGGATGATTGGAGCTTTCTGAGCGATAATATTTCTGACATGAATACTAGATTTTCTAATTTTGCGTACATTTTGAGACACAATATTGATTTGGCCTTCTCTTTAACTACGAAAATTATTACTCTTAATAAGTCTAAGAAATCAATACACTCAATTTTAGCTAGATAATATCTTTATGCCAACGTTTGATGATTATTTAATTACATCTACTATCTACTATATGCATAATTTTCTTCCCTACTACTACTTAACTACTTACGACCCCATATCAGGACAAAGGCAAAAAGAAAACCTCCTCATGCACCGTGTCAGACGTCGGCCTTAGTCCAAAATATCTAAATAAACTACCTACCTTAACTTTTCACATTTTCTTAACTTTACCCACTACGATACCCCAATCTATTCCAAAGTCCTATAAGCCTTAATCAATCGGTCGCTGGTGGGTCTTTCAATTGTTTCATGCGGTCGGGATTTGTATTTTAACAATCAATTTCAACTTCAGTCGATCTGTTTTCTTGGGGTTCTATTGTTAATTAAGCATTAAAAACAATTATTGACAAACTGTTGAAGATATGTTTTATAACAAAAATACAATTAATTATGCTTATTTTAAACGTATAAAAACCTGTCGTTATGTCGTATAAAATCCTGACTCGTTAAAATGTTCTGATGAAAAATATTACAGGGGTTGGTTTTTTACGTCCTTGTTACAATATCTCAGGCTTACAAAAGCTGTCACAAAACTGTCATTTTACTAGAAAATGTTAATATAAATATTATAAGGCTAGTGAAAATTATAATATAAAGAAAGTAAGGGTAGGCAGTTCCAATAAATTGTTGATTCAATATCAAAAGAAAACATCAACTCAGGTATGCCAACAGTAGAGAAAATTTGTCTATCTGACTCTCTCTCCATTCTCAATAATCTAAATTGAGAAATAGTTGGTCAGAATTATGGTAGAAATTCTACCACAACAATCCCACAAGATATAGACAGCTCCGCTCTTATCTTCCCCTTAATCTCGATCAAGAAAATAAATTACAACAATAATACGTTTTAAATTCTCCATCAGCCATCAGAAAATTGTGATAGTCGCAATATTAAATGTGACTTGGATCACTTTTTCTTTCAATCTTTATGAAATAAATCTATATGAAAACCGTACAAAACGTAATATCCAAACACCCTTTAATTCTATATTCTTCTCTCCTTTGAATTTAAGTAATCTATTTTTGATTATATCATCGGTTTCTTGGAAGATCAAGTTCTTAAATACGTTTCGTTCTCTAAATTTTAGGTTATACATAACGATTAGTGCTATTAGTCTCCATGTCTCCGTTTTTATGATTAACTTATCTACCGAGAAAAAAATCACTTTTACTTTAACCTTCTACCATCACTCTGCACCGATAAACAAGAGGCCAACAACTAAAACTTCTCCGAAATAATCCATTTAATGTAAAAGTCGAGGTGGAGTTTGAAAGACCGTATTTCCAAAGACAACACAAATTCAGTAAAAAGCATCTGCCATCGAAATTGTGACGAATGGCCGCTAATTCACGCGACTGGGGAAAGTTTTAAACTGAAGATATGGGGAATAGTTCTATAAATTTGAACTCCTAGGCAAGTAAATGTGGAATCAATGACTGCCTAGTGAAATATATGCGATGGAAGTTAGTCGAAGTTTCAGATAAGTTTCTAGTTCTCGTATGATGTTAATTTAGTGCATGCAGTGCAGGGATTTTTAACGGATACTTGGGAAACGGTGACAGGGCGTTGTGCTTTAAGGCGACTCATTGCAGCATGACTGGGTTTCAACGAGTTAATAAAATGTGCCTGAAGTAATACAATATGACGTTTAAGTCATTTAATGTTTATTAAATAGCATATTTTAAACCCTGAAGTAGTTTCCACAAACACGAAAGTATTATTTCATTATTTATTAAATAATTATATTTATAAATAATTTTATGTTATACCTGCAGCGTGATTAGTTACAGTAGTATCTCAGGCTACAATATGTATATCTATAAAATATGGCTAAAATAATTCGACTTAAAATATTTTTCAATTCCTAATTTCGTCACCAGGGGGCGTATTTGCTATGATGTTTCAGTTAATCGTTAATTTCTCCTAATACCTTCACTACAACGTAGGTCGCAAATAAACTCTTTGCAATACCCGTTCCATGCTCTATAAATTTTGTTTTAACGATGGCTCATCATAAAGGGCTATTTAACCTGATTCATTATTTATATAAACAACTTAAATTAAAATTGTCTGTCCAAAGATAGGGGGCCCTATTCAAAGAAATGTCATATTTGGCCAAATTTCCCAAAAAAAATTAAACGCAACCTTACAGCTTTTTTGGATGTGGTCAATGGCCCATTAACTAAGAAAAATAAATAAGAAAACCGGACGTAGATCTCTCAGTTTTTAAATTACGGCAAATATAGTAGAGTCCCTTTTTAATTTTTTAAATCTATTTAAATTCATCTTGAGATAGTACTAAACTAATTTTAAATGATTCTGTCTTATTTCGTTCGTGGTTTAATAATCGCCAACTATCTCTACGTTTTTTACTAAAATTTGTAATATATCGATAGTAAGCATCTTTGTTAGACTTGGTAATTGCTATTTTATATTTTTTTATGAACTATTTATTTTTTTATAAACCTTTTGTAATTTTTTATTAACTATAAGATCGTATAAAAGGCAATATAATATTAGAATAATACTTTCATAAAACGTAGGAGTAGCTAACTAATCAATTAACCCAAAAAGAGTATCTCGGAAATGTCATAATTGTATGGTTCTGGAGAATGCAGGATCTAAGCGTAAGAAGAGTTTTTCTGTGGGATTTTCTCTTCATATGTTTTGCTAAATATTGCTATTATTTATCCATGTCATGTAAAATGTTTAGTTCTTATTTTGCAACCAGATGTCGTTTGCGTGAGGGAATAGTTTCCTGAGATTATGTAAGGGGTAAAGTAGATCCCGTTTATTGGTTGAGATTTTACCCCTGGTAAGTGGTATTACTTAAAGGGGATTAAAGGTCATCCTTTGTCCCGCCCAACGAGGGCTAGAGCGACAATCTTAGCCAAAATTATTCAGTTTCTACAGGTTTCCATACAATCAATTCGGGTCTAAAATCACATAGTTTAGTAAGCGGAAAGTTAGTAAAAAATTGTTCTATTAGAGTCAGAGGTCTACTTAACCCTAGTGATTAGCTTTATGTCTCATATAGATAGGCTTATTGCTGTCTTAATTTATTATGTTAAACGTTAAATATATATCCTGGTTTGAAGTCTAACTTTAAAGCATACGCAACGAACCCAGGACTATGAGATGTGTGTATATATGTGTATATACGTATGTATACATATTCTTGCCATTCCAAGACGCTCCCTTTCATTTTAACAACGTCCAATCCTAATGGTTACATTGCCTTAATACATGGTCTAATAACTTACACATGGTATAATAACTTATGTATAATAGCTTGTACCGTGTATATTATACTTGTAGACCATGTATAATAACTTATACATGGTCTTAATACGTGGTTCTGTAAAATGGTATATTTACGTATGTACATTATTCTATTATTTATAAAATCTATCGACAGCTCCTCAGAGTAAAGATTCGTGTACTTAGTTAGTTAGTATTAGTTCACTCAGATTAGTTAGTATTAGCAATATCACGCATCGATGTATCACAATTAGCTTTAAAAAAACAGAAGATATCTTTAATTTGGAAATTACTGGTAAAAATTTAAAATTTATCTTGATCAAGTGAAGCATGACAAGGAGACCTCTTTTGCTAAGGACTCTAAGGAGGAATCACTTTTTTAAATATCAGTATACTTATAATTAAATAATTATTCTTCCTAGTTACTTTATAACATTTCTCTCTACTGGTCTGTAATGTACCACGTAATTTCATGTGGAACGTGAACAAGAGTGTATTATTAAAACCACATGAAGGTAGAGCTAAAACATGGAAGGGCCTGTAAAGCTGTCCCAATAAACGTGTTGTTAAAGCAGTTACATGCCAAACGTATAAATTGTGTTGGGAAAATCCACCTTATCTGCACTCCAATGAGTCGGTATCGCACTAACGACTGCATGAAAGCGGGCGTATGTTCAAACAAACGCAAATTGTACTCCGATTCTTTGATAATCTCCACCGATTTAGGCTTGTGAAATTTTCAGGAATTTAGCCGTGCTCGGTATACAAACGGAATTATTTAATTCATTCAAGTCCCTAGAGTGGTATTTTAAAACGTGTGCCTTAATCATTTATCATAAGTTAAATAAGGTTTTTACGAAGTATACGTATGTACAGTCGCCATCTCCCAAATGTGCACGGCATCTTATTCTACTTTGATTTTGACTGAATCATAGTCGTTTAATAATTAGTCAATTTATACGTCAAAATAATTTAATTCTGAACGTTATGTCATATTAATAGAAAATGCCAAGACATTTAAATGATGTGCAAAGGGCGAGGGCTATAGCCAAAATTGAAGATAATTGTTCCCTGGCTGAAGTAGCCGCTGATTTGAATGTTAGCAAAAGCTGCATATTTAAAATTAAAAGACATGGAACCAGGAACATAGAATACAAAGATCAGCAAGAATAGGAATGGCTAAAGCCTCCAATGAAATTCTAGATAACGCTCTGATTGAATATATTCAACAACATACTTTCGGAACAGTTGCGCATGCACGAGAAGAAACATTGTTTCCGGGGTCTGTCAGGACTGTGCAAAAATGGTTAGAACAGTCTCATTTAAAGAACTGTGCTGCTGCTCTTAATATTTTTCTTTCAAATGAGCACCAGCAAAGAAAGATGGGGTTTGCTTCATACTTAAACAAACTTTGAAAGGTTTTTACCAGTCACCGTATTCACGTTTTCTAACATGATTTTGCTGTTATTACTTGATATTTTAATGCAATGGTAATTGAAAATGTATTTACGACAAGAGTTCTTCTATTTATGACATGAAATGCTAAATAATGGTGGAATAAATAACTTGAATGTCACCCGAGGTACAACGTACTTGCATTTATGCGGATTTATATGTAAATTGCCATAAAACTCGTATAGCACTTACAATTCCTGTTTACATTTATAACACGAATTTCGCAGAGGCATCTATCTTTTATACTGACACGATTTTACGTTTTTTATAAGTTTAAAAACATATTTATCTTGATGATAGGGGTACTCTAAATATTATAACGAAACAATATATATATATATATATATATATATATATATATATATATATATATATATATATATATATATATATATATATATATATATATATATATATTACGAATTGTAGCAATTCATTACATAGATAAATAAGCAAATAGAATGAATAATAAGGAAAAGTACAAGGTAAGTACAAGGCAATTCATTAATAAGAAATAAATTTTGTCGATATAACGCAATAACTCTCTGTTTCAATTGTTTTTTTGGTGTTACCACAATAAACATCATAAGAACCCACACTAATTCGCTAATTTAACCGAATTTGTAGCTCTTATAATAAGAAAGTTAGCAATAGTGCCGAATTGATCGCCAGAATTAATCCATAATTAACCGTTATTTGCCGACTCCAAAATGCAAATTATTATCTGTTGAAAGATCAAGATATTTTTTTCTATGTGCTTGGTATATGTTTTTCCGTTCTATGTCCTTTGTATTTCGCCGTTACTGCCTTAAGTATATTTCATCTCCTACTTTATTTATCTGTTTCTCCTTAACTATTCAGGTTCTGCTTGAAAAATTCCTGCATTTTTTCCTTTATACTTTTTATATCATCATTTCCATTTTCAGTTTCTCCACCATAATATGATTTACCTTATTTTCTTTTCTATTGCTTTTGTTCTCTTTTGATATCTTTTCTTGCCAGTTGCTGTTTCCAGTCAATATTTTTTTTATTTTGTTTCAGTTTCGTTGAGACTAAACTATTTTTGATTTATTTTGTTTCATTATTATAAAACAATAATAGTTATAGAAGCATAATCTTTTAAATATCTCTTAGCTTTATTCTGTTAGTGTTCTGTAATTTAACGTTTCTTCTTTCCTTTTCAATTTTGCATCTCTTACATCAGTTTGTCGCTTTTATCTTTGTTCATGTGTGTTCCATTTGATTGCAACTTGTGATTTTTGTTTTCGTCTTATGCTGATGACGGATCAGTGCCGGACTATTATGCATGTTTTTATCCAAGCTGATATTCGATTTATGGGGCTGTGTGTAAACTAATATCTATAATATACAATTACCATGCAAATGATTTTTTTAGTTTATATAGTATATACAAATTACCTTCCCGACTGAATGACTAGAGCCGCTAAATTTTCCAAACAAAATAATTATTATATTCGAGATGTTGGGAAATATTATTTAATTAAATGTGTTGCCCCAGCTAACAGAAATTGGCAGAAATGTCTCGCGATATGAAACGTTAAACTTTTATGGCTTCTATTATTGAACTTTATTCAATAAGTCGTTTGAAAGAACGAACCTAACAAAATGTACTTAGTGAAAAAAAGCTTTCTCTGTGGGGAGCGAATATTTTGTATCTCAATTTTTCTAAATATAGACCCGAGTGTTCGGTTTCAACTTGTAATTTTTACGTAAAGGAATAGCCATTAATTTCATTTACAGTTATCGTCAAACTTCGAAAGGCTCGATCATTTGTCCCGTTTTAATGGGCTGCTTATGTAAGGTAGGGTTACTGAAGAAATTAATCAAACTTGATGTATTTGTGGGCTTTGGTCACAATTATATATTTTTTATACATTTATTTGCTTGGAATAAGTTATTTATGAATTAATTAGACTTCTCAGCCAATTGCTACCAGCGGATTGTTTTTAAATATAATCTACAATTATCCTTCTTAAATTGTACCAATGTCAAGTGTCAAATGTCAAGTGTTTTAATTCAAACTTTATATCATATAACACTACTCCAAAGTTTTATGCTATCATATTTTATATAGAATTTATACTTCTATGATTTTCCTCTGCAATTTTTTTTTACAGGCAGAATAGCGGAGTAAAATTGTATATTAAACTATAAAGATAAGAAAGTCACAAATAAGCGCGATTTTCAAGCATAACGGCGCAGCTCGAAATAGAGCTATGGTGTTTTAAACACCATATACACTATCATTCGTGATTAGGACTGAGGCATGGATTATTACAGTTATGTGACAGTTGATAGTTATGTGACTGCGAGGGGAGTCAAATGATTTAAAGCTTCTGTTTTCCGGAGGTCAAGAGACGCCATTTTTTTTTTTCGTTAGCGTGCTTTAGCTGCAGTTAATTTTCGAGTTTCAGTGCTTCTCTTTTAAAGAAAGTATTTTGTTACTTTCCAAGTAGTTTAGATTCTAGGGGAGGTCCCTGTCTACGTATTTTTGTGGTTCTGAAACCAACGCATAGAGCTGATGCTGGATTCTAACTCGTTAATTAAGAACTTGCCTTGCATTAGTCCCCAGTGTTCCCAGTGCAGTGTCCCCAGTATCCCCATTGACCAGGAATTTTATTGATAAAACCAAATTCAATGATGATTTTGCACGACTTAAATAGAAATGCCCGAAAAAAAATTACTTGAATCTTTGCCACAAATAAGATAGTTTGACAACAATTTCAAGCAAAAAATTGAACATTTACAAAAAATGTTAAAATGGATACCCAGCAGAACAGTTTCATTAATTTTACAAAAATCTCCCGCACGATGAACGTCAAGACGTAATGTCGACTAATTAAGTCATGCACTTAAGTTTTTAAATAATAAATGTTGTGCGTATTAGTTGCAAGCGAAAATAAAAATAGGTTAGTCGATATGGACGTAGTTAATTGGTTTTAAATTGCAACCGATATTACCTACTGTTCTACAATTTTTTTGTTATATGTTTTGTTAATTTTTAGATTTTAACAATAATATTATACTTGTATTTGTATTTTTGTTTTTGTTTGTTTTTTTAATTTATTCCAACTCAAATAGGGACTTTAGCCTAGGGACCTAGGGAGCATAGGTTGTGTTCTGCAAAAATTAATTCTGCAATTTTTTTAGATTGCAAAGTAAGTAAAAACATTTAATTTATTTTTTTAAAAGCGTCCTCAACATTTCAGTACATTACTAAATAAATTGTTTGTATGTAAAATTTTAGAATTATAGGTTTAAATATAACTAAGTAACTTATGAATCAGGTAAAAAAATATCTTTAAATCCGTTATTCTCGAAACTGTATTTTGTATTGCTTTCAGCGCGTTACCATTTTTTAGTGGGTGGTTCGCCAGTAGCCATATTTCCCACAAGTAACAAAAATAAATATGTACCAAACAGCTAAGTAGTCGAGAAAAATAAACTTTAAAACGGAAAAATAAAATAAATATACTTGCGATTGAAATACAATCATATTTATTGTGTAAGTAGGTACCTACCTAATCTACCAAATCGTTAATACTCAACAAAGACAAAGATTATTAACAGACAAGCTTTGACAAAGATCAGAGCTTGTTTGTTAATAGGTACCTACATAACTAAACCGAGACTAAATTCAACACATTTTAAAAAAATCATTACAAATGCAATACATACCTACCTACCAGCTTCTCATCGCAAAGCGATTTCCAATACACACACTTTTTACAGCCAATCAAAATTAGAAACTGACCTTGAGGTATTTTACAGCCATTGAAAATTTTCCTTTCTTTTGTGGCTAGGTAGGTACACGTATATAATTTTATAAACAGTTTATAGAACTTTTAATTTTGCCCACTGATGTAAATTAATAATTTGTGATCTAGGATGGTAGGTACCTACATAAAAATTAAGTCAATGGACAATAGGTACCTACTTATGTAATAAACCAGAGAGCGTTTTCAGTTTTGTAAATCCCAATAAAAAACCTAACTTATATCATTTCATTTAGCATTTATAACCTAGCGGCCTCAAGCACTGGAATATTTTTTGGATAAAATTATTTGAGAGATGTCTTAAGTGGAGGATGTAATAGGTACCTACCTACCTCAGTACACGTCAGTACCTACTTGGAGCAGCCCATAAATCAACTTTTTTTTTGTTAAAGTCGCTCTGCTCTAACACCCACTATCCATTTTTGCCGGCAAATAATATTTTCCTTAAATTTTTTTAACATACCTATCCTATCTCGTAAATAAAGCAATGTCTGGTGGAAATCTACGTTTTTCAGGTTTCACACGAAACGAGCAAACATGTTTGCTAACCGCCATACTCTTTTATTTCAACTCTCGTAGCGATGTATACCTACATAGGTAGGTATATAAATAATATATTAGCAATTCCCGCAAACACGCCACTGTAAGATATGCGAACCTGATCCTATTTGATCCGAGAATCCGATCCCGATCCAAAAGATACGATTCCAATAAGTTAAAAAGAGATAGACTGCTCGAATATTCGTTATTGGAAAGGTCGTGGATCGGCGTTGCCGCTTTTAACTATAAAAATAGATGTTTAGGTAATTGTCATATTTAAAGTAGACGAAAATAAATGTAAAAACGTAACATCTTGGCCTATAATATATTATTGTGTGCACAATTATTATTTAATAACATTCATAAATAATATATACACCTTTAATATAGTATTGTGGAATTTGATATTTTAATTGAATACTGAGAAAATTGAGAATTACATGTGGCAACTGCGCGGTATCTTATATGGGGTCAGTTAACTATACATACACGTTGAATGAACTGTAAGGTACAGAATAATATTGTATTGAATTGCTACAAACCCAAGATTTCTATATATATATATATATATATATATATATATATATATATATATATATATATATATATATATATATATATATATATATATATGAATATATACGACGTGGTAACACCTACGGATTTGCTCATGTAAATCATGATGAATTTTTTTCATCGGCTAGATTTCAACCACTGAAAACCCTTGCGTGTTTGGAGCTCGAAACAATAGCTATTGTAGGCTATCTATTGTCCGTCATTTTCAAATTTTTATGTAATGCCCTGCCTGAAATTTAACCGCGTACCTT
>CAXKVY010001311.1:0-17447 GCA_964058915.1 Tetropium fuscum | reverse complement strand
TGGCGGAAAGGGCAAATTAAAGACTGGCTGGAGGAAAGAAACATTAAACACGATGATTCACTACTTAAAGCTGAATTTTTGATACTGGCCAAGCAACATTTTCCAGCATTCAAGAAATACGTAATGGATGAAATGACCAAAGCAAGAGGAATGGAGGTAATTCGATTCGATTGAAGCACCAATACTGTAATGGTTTGCTGACCATGTGCACTAAAGACAACGTCAAGTTGAACCAAAATCGGTCAGATGCAACCCACATGACATATTTCTCGTCAACCTGATTTTAGGCGCGATTTTTACGCAGTTAAATATAAATAAATTGACAATTGACAAGATACTGTGTGCTCCTCTTGCCATTAAGTTTCCAAAGAATAGACAGCCAATATGTCATTGTAGTATTTTTTTTGTAAAATACAAGTATTGAACTACAAACTCTCTGTAAATTTCAGCCCTTAATATTAAAAGATAGCGACAATAGATTTTTTTGAAAAAAAAATATCTCAGCTTCAAAGGGTCGTAGATATATTTTTTTTTAATTTATAAACAAATACCAGCTATTCGATGCTGCTAAAAAAAGCAAAAAAAAAATATTTTCTTGAAAAAAATAAGAAAAAACCCCAATTTTTGTATAAATATTTACGATCAATTTAAAAAGCGCGCTATAAATAAAAATGTTAGTACAACATTTCGAGAAAATTTTAAGCTGAAAATTGACTCCAAATATGAAAGCGTGTATGAGCTATCCAGATTTTAAAAAACGTGATTTTTTCGAAAAAATCAAATGCAAAAAGTTGAAAATAATCTTTTTCAGTTCAGTAGAGAGCTACACTTTCACCAAGTTTCGTAAAAAAATGATATGTTGTCACGAGTGTTTCAAAAAAACGAGATTCTGAACGATTTTTTGCAAATAAAAAATTTATTTTTGAATTTTATGAGATCGGATTTCCGCAGATCGATCCGTAATTAATAGTTCTACAACTTTTGTATAAAATATTTTTCATTTCATGGCACCATGACAGAATAGAATTGAAAAAACCGTTTTTGGCCGTCTTTGGGCCGAATTTACTATGAGACCCGTAAGTGCCAGTTGTTTGTATTTTGGTTTATTGAATTCTACGGAAAATTTCCGATTTTTTACGTATTATTGTTTACTGTATCTCCACATATGGGTCAAAATCAAAAAGCCAAAAGTCAAAAAGCAGACTGCACTATAGGCCTTTTGTACAAATGTGTGCCATTGTGGTGGTCTTGATTTTGTGTAACAAAAATTTACTGTTTGACCCTTTTTTAGATATTAGTAATCTTGTTGAAAAACACTGTAAACTGACTGCAGCTGTTTGTGATACCTTAAATTTATTAATAATTATAACCGTTTATAGATCACCAAACGGGAATTGTTTAAATTTCATGAAAGTATTTAACAGTAGATATGCTTAGAAAAATAAGTATATTAAAATAGATCTTATATACTCTTAATGTTTTCGACATTTAATAACCGATAATACAATACTACAAAATTGTATCGAAAACATACTGGTCAATTTTGATGGATGCTTTGCTACAACAGTGTATGACCTTGGCCTATCTGACCATAAGGTCGTTGATATAGAGATAAATATTACCAAAGAAATTTATTCTAAGAAAATTATAAACAGGACGACTATTACTGAGAATGGTTTATTTGCTCTTTGCCATAGCCTCCAAAAGGATGATTGGAGCTTTCTGAGCGATAATATTTCTGACATGAATACTAGATTTTCTAATTTTGCGTACATTTTGAGACACAATATTGATTTGGCCTTCTCTTTAACTACGAAAATTATTACTCTTAATAAGTCTAAGAAATCAATACACTCAATTTTAGCTAGATAATATCTTTATGCCAACGTTTGATGATTATTTAATTACATCTACTATCTACTATATGCATAATTTTCTTCCCTACTACTACTTAACTACTTACGACCCCATATCAGGACAAAGGCAAAAAGAAAACCTCCTCATGCACCGTGTCAGACGTCGGCCTTAGTCCAAAATATCTAAATAAACTACCTACCTTAACTTTTCACATTTTCTTAACTTTACCCACTACGATACCCCAATCTATTCCAAAGTCCTATAAGCCTTAATCAATCGGTCGCTGGTGGGTCTTTCAATTGTTTCATGCGGTCGGGATTTGTATTTTAACAATCAATTTCAACTTCAGTCGATCTGTTTTCTTGGGGTTCTATTGTTAATTAAGCATTAAAAACAATTATTGACAAACTGTTGAAGATATGTTTTATAACAAAAATACAATTAATTATGCTTATTTTAAACGTATAAAAACCTGTCGTTATGTCGTATAAAATCCTGACTCGTTAAAATGTTCTGATGAAAAATATTACAGGGGTTGGTTTTTTACGTCCTTGTTACAATATCTCAGGCTTACAAAAGCTGTCACAAAACTGTCATTTTACTAGAAAATGTTAATATAAATATTATAAGGCTAGTGAAAATTATAATATAAAGAAAGTAAGGGTAGGCAGTTCCAATAAATTGTTGATTCAATATCAAAAGAAAACATCAACTCAGGTATGCCAACAGTAGAGAAAATTTGTCTATCTGACTCTCTCTCCATTCTCAATAATCTAAATTGAGAAATAGTTGGTCAGAATTATGGTAGAAATTCTACCACAACAATCCCACAAGATATAGACAGCTCCGCTCTTATCTTCCCCTTAATCTCGATCAAGAAAATAAATTACAACAATAATACGTTTTAAATTCTCCATCAGCCATCAGAAAATTGTGATAGTCGCAATATTAAATGTGACTTGGATCACTTTTTCTTTCAATCTTTATGAAATAAATCTATATGAAAACCGTACAAAACGTAATATCCAAACACCCTTTAATTCTATATTCTTCTCTCCTTTGAATTTAAGTAATCTATTTTTGATTATATCATCGGTTTCTTGGAAGATCAAGTTCTTAAATACGTTTCGTTCTCTAAATTTTAGGTTATACATAACGATTAGTGCTATTAGTCTCCATGTCTCCGTTTTTATGATTAACTTATCTACCGAGAAAAAAATCACTTTTACTTTAACCTTCTACCATCACTCTGCACCGATAAACAAGAGGCCAACAACTAAAACTTCTCCGAAATAATCCATTTAATGTAAAAGTCGAGGTGGAGTTTGAAAGACCGTATTTCCAAAGACAACACAAATTCAGTAAAAAGCATCTGCCATCGAAATTGTGACGAATGGCCGCTAATTCACGCGACTGGGGAAAGTTTTAAACTGAAGATATGGGGAATAGTTCTATAAATTTGAACTCCTAGGCAAGTAAATGTGGAATCAATGACTGCCTAGTGAAATATATGCGATGGAAGTTAGTCGAAGTTTCAGATAAGTTTCTAGTTCTCGTATGATGTTAATTTAGTGCATGCAGTGCAGGGATTTTTAACGGATACTTGGGAAACGGTGACAGGGCGTTGTGCTTTAAGGCGACTCATTGCAGCATGACTGGGTTTCAACGAGTTAATAAAATGTGCCTGAAGTAATACAATATGACGTTTAAGTCATTTAATGTTTATTAAATAGCATATTTTAAACCCTGAAGTAGTTTCCACAAACACGAAAGTATTATTTCATTATTTATTAAATAATTATATTTATAAATAATTTTATGTTATACCTGCAGCGTGATTAGTTACAGTAGTATCTCAGGCTACAATATGTATATCTATAAAATATGGCTAAAATAATTCGACTTAAAATATTTTTCAATTCCTAATTTCGTCACCAGGGGGCGTATTTGCTATGATGTTTCAGTTAATCGTTAATTTCTCCTAATACCTTCACTACAACGTAGGTCGCAAATAAACTCTTTGCAATACCCGTTCCATGCTCTATAAATTTTGTTTTAACGATGGCTCATCATAAAGGGCTATTTAACCTGATTCATTATTTATATAAACAACTTAAATTAAAATTGTCTGTCCAAAGATAGGGGGCCCTATTCAAAGAAATGTCATATTTGGCCAAATTTCCCAAAAAAAATTAAACGCAACCTTACAGCTTTTTTGGATGTGGTCAATGGCCCATTAACTAAGAAAAATAAATAAGAAAACCGGACGTAGATCTCTCAGTTTTTAAATTACGGCAAATATAGTAGAGTCCCTTTTTAATTTTTTAAATCTATTTAAATTCATCTTGAGATAGTACTAAACTAATTTTAAATGATTCTGTCTTATTTCGTTCGTGGTTTAATAATCGCCAACTATCTCTACGTTTTTTACTAAAATTTGTAATATATCGATAGTAAGCATCTTTGTTAGACTTGGTAATTGCTATTTTATATTTTTTTATGAACTATTTATTTTTTTATAAACCTTTTGTAATTTTTTATTAACTATAAGATCGTATAAAAGGCAATATAATATTAGAATAATACTTTCATAAAACGTAGGAGTAGCTAACTAATCAATTAACCCAAAAAGAGTATCTCGGAAATGTCATAATTGTATGGTTCTGGAGAATGCAGGATCTAAGCGTAAGAAGAGTTTTTCTGTGGGATTTTCTCTTCATATGTTTTGCTAAATATTGCTATTATTTATCCATGTCATGTAAAATGTTTAGTTCTTATTTTGCAACCAGATGTCGTTTGCGTGAGGGAATAGTTTCCTGAGATTATGTAAGGGGTAAAGTAGATCCCGTTTATTGGTTGAGATTTTACCCCTGGTAAGTGGTATTACTTAAAGGGGATTAAAGGTCATCCTTTGTCCCGCCCAACGAGGGCTAGAGCGACAATCTTAGCCAAAATTATTCAGTTTCTACAGGTTTCCATACAATCAATTCGGGTCTAAAATCACATAGTTTAGTAAGCGGAAAGTTAGTAAAAAATTGTTCTATTAGAGTCAGAGGTCTACTTAACCCTAGTGATTAGCTTTATGTCTCATATAGATAGGCTTATTGCTGTCTTAATTTATTATGTTAAACGTTAAATATATATCCTGGTTTGAAGTCTAACTTTAAAGCATACGCAACGAACCCAGGACTATGAGATGTGTGTATATATGTGTATATACGTATGTATACATATTCTTGCCATTCCAAGACGCTCCCTTTCATTTTAACAACGTCCAATCCTAATGGTTACATTGCCTTAATACATGGTCTAATAACTTACACATGGTATAATAACTTATGTATAATAGCTTGTACCGTGTATATTATACTTGTAGACCATGTATAATAACTTATACATGGTCTTAATACGTGGTTCTGTAAAATGGTATATTTACGTATGTACATTATTCTATTATTTATAAAATCTATCGACAGCTCCTCAGAGTAAAGATTCGTGTACTTAGTTAGTTAGTATTAGTTCACTCAGATTAGTTAGTATTAGCAATATCACGCATCGATGTATCACAATTAGCTTTAAAAAAACAGAAGATATCTTTAATTTGGAAATTACTGGTAAAAATTTAAAATTTATCTTGATCAAGTGAAGCATGACAAGGAGACCTCTTTTGCTAAGGACTCTAAGGAGGAATCACTTTTTTAAATATCAGTATACTTATAATTAAATAATTATTCTTCCTAGTTACTTTATAACATTTCTCTCTACTGGTCTGTAATGTACCACGTAATTTCATGTGGAACGTGAACAAGAGTGTATTATTAAAACCACATGAAGGTAGAGCTAAAACATGGAAGGGCCTGTAAAGCTGTCCCAATAAACGTGTTGTTAAAGCAGTTACATGCCAAACGTATAAATTGTGTTGGGAAAATCCACCTTATCTGCACTCCAATGAGTCGGTATCGCACTAACGACTGCATGAAAGCGGGCGTATGTTCAAACAAACGCAAATTGTACTCCGATTCTTTGATAATCTCCACCGATTTAGGCTTGTGAAATTTTCAGGAATTTAGCCGTGCTCGGTATACAAACGGAATTATTTAATTCATTCAAGTCCCTAGAGTGGTATTTTAAAACGTGTGCCTTAATCATTTATCATAAGTTAAATAAGGTTTTTACGAAGTATACGTATGTACAGTCGCCATCTCCCAAATGTGCACGGCATCTTATTCTACTTTGATTTTGACTGAATCATAGTCGTTTAATAATTAGTCAATTTATACGTCAAAATAATTTAATTCTGAACGTTATGTCATATTAATAGAAAATGCCAAGACATTTAAATGATGTGCAAAGGGCGAGGGCTATAGCCAAAATTGAAGATAATTGTTCCCTGGCTGAAGTAGCCGCTGATTTGAATGTTAGCAAAAGCTGCATATTTAAAATTAAAAGACATGGAACCAGGAACATAGAATACAAAGATCAGCAAGAATAGGAATGGCTAAAGCCTCCAATGAAATTCTAGATAACGCTCTGATTGAATATATTCAACAACATACTTTCGGAACAGTTGCGCATGCACGAGAAGAAACATTGTTTCCGGGGTCTGTCAGGACTGTGCAAAAATGGTTAGAACAGTCTCATTTAAAGAACTGTGCTGCTGCTCTTAATATTTTTCTTTCAAATGAGCACCAGCAAAGAAAGATGGGGTTTGCTTCATACTTAAACAAACTTTGAAAGGTTTTTACCAGTCACCGTATTCACGTTTTCTAACATGATTTTGCTGTTATTACTTGATATTTTAATGCAATGGTAATTGAAAATGTATTTACGACAAGAGTTCTTCTATTTATGACATGAAATGCTAAATAATGGTGGAATAAATAACTTGAATGTCACCCGAGGTACAACGTACTTGCATTTATGCGGATTTATATGTAAATTGCCATAAAACTCGTATAGCACTTACAATTCCTGTTTACATTTATAACACGAATTTCGCAGAGGCATCTATCTTTTATACTGACACGATTTTACGTTTTTTATAAGTTTAAAAACATATTTATCTTGATGATAGGGGTACTCTAAATATTATAACGAAACAATATATATATATATATATATATATATATATATATATATATATATATATATATATATATATATATATATATATATATATATATATATATATTACGAATTGTAGCAATTCATTACATAGATAAATAAGCAAATAGAATGAATAATAAGGAAAAGTACAAGGTAAGTACAAGGCAATTCATTAATAAGAAATAAATTTTGTCGATATAACGCAATAACTCTCTGTTTCAATTGTTTTTTTGGTGTTACCACAATAAACATCATAAGAACCCACACTAATTCGCTAATTTAACCGAATTTGTAGCTCTTATAATAAGAAAGTTAGCAATAGTGCCGAATTGATCGCCAGAATTAATCCATAATTAACCGTTATTTGCCGACTCCAAAATGCAAATTATTATCTGTTGAAAGATCAAGATATTTTTTTCTATGTGCTTGGTATATGTTTTTCCGTTCTATGTCCTTTGTATTTCGCCGTTACTGCCTTAAGTATATTTCATCTCCTACTTTATTTATCTGTTTCTCCTTAACTATTCAGGTTCTGCTTGAAAAATTCCTGCATTTTTTCCTTTATACTTTTTATATCATCATTTCCATTTTCAGTTTCTCCACCATAATATGATTTACCTTATTTTCTTTTCTATTGCTTTTGTTCTCTTTTGATATCTTTTCTTGCCAGTTGCTGTTTCCAGTCAATATTTTTTTTATTTTGTTTCAGTTTCGTTGAGACTAAACTATTTTTGATTTATTTTGTTTCATTATTATAAAACAATAATAGTTATAGAAGCATAATCTTTTAAATATCTCTTAGCTTTATTCTGTTAGTGTTCTGTAATTTAACGTTTCTTCTTTCCTTTTCAATTTTGCATCTCTTACATCAGTTTGTCGCTTTTATCTTTGTTCATGTGTGTTCCATTTGATTGCAACTTGTGATTTTTGTTTTCGTCTTATGCTGATGACGGATCAGTGCCGGACTATTATGCATGTTTTTATCCAAGCTGATATTCGATTTATGGGGCTGTGTGTAAACTAATATCTATAATATACAATTACCATGCAAATGATTTTTTTAGTTTATATAGTATATACAAATTACCTTCCCGACTGAATGACTAGAGCCGCTAAATTTTCCAAACAAAATAATTATTATATTCGAGATGTTGGGAAATATTATTTAATTAAATGTGTTGCCCCAGCTAACAGAAATTGGCAGAAATGTCTCGCGATATGAAACGTTAAACTTTTATGGCTTCTATTATTGAACTTTATTCAATAAGTCGTTTGAAAGAACGAACCTAACAAAATGTACTTAGTGAAAAAAAGCTTTCTCTGTGGGGAGCGAATATTTTGTATCTCAATTTTTCTAAATATAGACCCGAGTGTTCGGTTTCAACTTGTAATTTTTACGTAAAGGAATAGCCATTAATTTCATTTACAGTTATCGTCAAACTTCGAAAGGCTCGATCATTTGTCCCGTTTTAATGGGCTGCTTATGTAAGGTAGGGTTACTGAAGAAATTAATCAAACTTGATGTATTTGTGGGCTTTGGTCACAATTATATATTTTTTATACATTTATTTGCTTGGAATAAGTTATTTATGAATTAATTAGACTTCTCAGCCAATTGCTACCAGCGGATTGTTTTTAAATATAATCTACAATTATCCTTCTTAAATTGTACCAATGTCAAGTGTCAAATGTCAAGTGTTTTAATTCAAACTTTATATCATATAACACTACTCCAAAGTTTTATGCTATCATATTTTATATAGAATTTATACTTCTATGATTTTCCTCTGCAATTTTTTTTTACAGGCAGAATAGCGGAGTAAAATTGTATATTAAACTATAAAGATAAGAAAGTCACAAATAAGCGCGATTTTCAAGCATAACGGCGCAGCTCGAAATAGAGCTATGGTGTTTTAAACACCATATACACTATCATTCGTGATTAGGACTGAGGCATGGATTATTACAGTTATGTGACAGTTGATAGTTATGTGACTGCGAGGGGAGTCAAATGATTTAAAGCTTCTGTTTTCCGGAGGTCAAGAGACGCCATTTTTTTTTTTCGTTAGCGTGCTTTAGCTGCAGTTAATTTTCGAGTTTCAGTGCTTCTCTTTTAAAGAAAGTATTTTGTTACTTTCCAAGTAGTTTAGATTCTAGGGGAGGTCCCTGTCTACGTATTTTTGTGGTTCTGAAACCAACGCATAGAGCTGATGCTGGATTCTAACTCGTTAATTAAGAACTTGCCTTGCATTAGTCCCCAGTGTTCCCAGTGCAGTGTCCCCAGTATCCCCATTGACCAGGAATTTTATTGATAAAACCAAATTCAATGATGATTTTGCACGACTTAAATAGAAATGCCCGAAAAAAAATTACTTGAATCTTTGCCACAAATAAGATAGTTTGACAACAATTTCAAGCAAAAAATTGAACATTTACAAAAAATGTTAAAATGGATACCCAGCAGAACAGTTTCATTAATTTTACAAAAATCTCCCGCACGATGAACGTCAAGACGTAATGTCGACTAATTAAGTCATGCACTTAAGTTTTTAAATAATAAATGTTGTGCGTATTAGTTGCAAGCGAAAATAAAAATAGGTTAGTCGATATGGACGTAGTTAATTGGTTTTAAATTGCAACCGATATTACCTACTGTTCTACAATTTTTTTGTTATATGTTTTGTTAATTTTTAGATTTTAACAATAATATTATACTTGTATTTGTATTTTTGTTTTTGTTTGTTTTTTTAATTTATTCCAACTCAAATAGGGACTTTAGCCTAGGGACCTAGGGAGCATAGGTTGTGTTCTGCAAAAATTAATTCTGCAATTTTTTTAGATTGCAAAGTAAGTAAAAACATTTAATTTATTTTTTTAAAAGCGTCCTCAACATTTCAGTACATTACTAAATAAATTGTTTGTATGTAAAATTTTAGAATTATAGGTTTAAATATAACTAAGTAACTTATGAATCAGGTAAAAAAATATCTTTAAATCCGTTATTCTCGAAACTGTATTTTGTATTGCTTTCAGCGCGTTACCATTTTTTAGTGGGTGGTTCGCCAGTAGCCATATTTCCCACAAGTAACAAAAATAAATATGTACCAAACAGCTAAGTAGTCGAGAAAAATAAACTTTAAAACGGAAAAATAAAATAAATATACTTGCGATTGAAATACAATCATATTTATTGTGTAAGTAGGTACCTACCTAATCTACCAAATCGTTAATACTCAACAAAGACAAAGATTATTAACAGACAAGCTTTGACAAAGATCAGAGCTTGTTTGTTAATAGGTACCTACATAACTAAACCGAGACTAAATTCAACACATTTTAAAAAAATCATTACAAATGCAATACATACCTACCTACCAGCTTCTCATCGCAAAGCGATTTCCAATACACACACTTTTTACAGCCAATCAAAATTAGAAACTGACCTTGAGGTATTTTACAGCCATTGAAAATTTTCCTTTCTTTTGTGGCTAGGTAGGTACACGTATATAATTTTATAAACAGTTTATAGAACTTTTAATTTTGCCCACTGATGTAAATTAATAATTTGTGATCTAGGATGGTAGGTACCTACATAAAAATTAAGTCAATGGACAATAGGTACCTACTTATGTAATAAACCAGAGAGCGTTTTCAGTTTTGTAAATCCCAATAAAAAACCTAACTTATATCATTTCATTTAGCATTTATAACCTAGCGGCCTCAAGCACTGGAATATTTTTTGGATAAAATTATTTGAGAGATGTCTTAAGTGGAGGATGTAATAGGTACCTACCTACCTCAGTACACGTCAGTACCTACTTGGAGCAGCCCATAAATCAACTTTTTTTTTGTTAAAGTCGCTCTGCTCTAACACCCACTATCCATTTTTGCCGGCAAATAATATTTTCCTTAAATTTTTTTAACATACCTATCCTATCTCGTAAATAAAGCAATGTCTGGTGGAAATCTACGTTTTTCAGGTTTCACACGAAACGAGCAAACATGTTTGCTAACCGCCATACTCTTTTATTTCAACTCTCGTAGCGATGTATACCTACATAGGTAGGTATATAAATAATATATTAGCAATTCCCGCAAACACGCCACTGTAAGATATGCGAACCTGATCCTATTTGATCCGAGAATCCGATCCCGATCCAAAAGATACGATTCCAATAAGTTAAAAAGAGATAGACTGCTCGAATATTCGTTATTGGAAAGGTCGTGGATCGGCGTTGCCGCTTTTAACTATAAAAATAGATGTTTAGGTAATTGTCATATTTAAAGTAGACGAAAATAAATGTAAAAACGTAACATCTTGGCCTATAATATATTATTGTGTGCACAATTATTATTTAATAACATTCATAAATAATATATACACCTTTAATATAGTATTGTGGAATTTGATATTTTAATTGAATACTGAGAAAATTGAGAATTACATGTGGCAACTGCGCGGTATCTTATATGGGGTCAGTTAACTATACATACACGTTGAATGAACTGTAAGGTACAGAATAATATTGTATTGAATTGCTACAAACCCAAGATTTCTATATATATATATATATATATATATATATATATATATATATATATATATATATATATATATATATATATATATATATATATGAATATATACGACGTGGTAACACCTACGGATTTGCTCATGTAAATCATGATGAATTTTTTTCATCGGCTAGATTTCAACCACTGAAAACCCTTGCGTGTTTGGAGCTCGAAACAATAGCTATTGTAGGCTATCTATTGTCCGTCATTTTCAAATTTTTATGTAATGCCCTGCCTGAAATTTAACCGCGTACCTTGTCAGGTGTATGATGATGGATACGCTGAAAAAGTTACGACGAAAGCGAACTATTTTAAAATAATTAATCACTATATAGATAGATACCCATCAATGTCCTGAGGCCGACAACCTGATTTATCGTGGAAACTTGCGCCCTGTGATTATCAAAAGGAAAACTGTATCGCATCCCCGAACAAAGGAGGTCCATGTAAAACGGATACGAATAAATATTGTCTTAATCAAATTATAAATACCGCTTTCAGAATAAAGTTATACGGGTTCAAATACAGTTATATTATTTGCGGTGTATCCGATGTCAAATTGGATTTATACAAACAGATTCTCTCAAAGGAAAATTGGTTTTCTTGAATTTTTTATACGTTCTTGTTGAGTTACTGAGTAAAATGTCAATACTACTGGTTTAAATTTACTGGAAATGGTTCGTATACGCGTTCGTATAGCGGAAAATATTTGTAAGCGAATATTGCGATGCTTAGATCATCGCAATATTTTTTTGACTGGAAATAGATATATGAGATGGCCGAGATAGCCAGACATTATTTTGGCGAATTTTAGTGCTTTCGTTTTCTTATCTCGGCTTCCTATTTAAGGCTAAAATTTAAGAATATAATGATTCCTAAATTCGTTATTCTTTTAATATTATATATATATATATATATATATATATATATATATATATATATATATATATATATATATATATATATATATATAATATATATAATAATAAGTGGATGACTGTAGATTAGTTGAAAATATAATCCTACTACTAATCTAAAATACTAATCTACAATTCAACTAATCTAGTCATCCACTTATTAAACAATGTTTTCCTAAATTTTATTAAATATAATTCATTACAATCTTCATATATTACCTTGTGTATATATATTTTTCTGCGATCACATGCTGACAACTCCTTAGTAATTAAATCCTAATTACAAATGGATCTGAAGATGAGATGCTAGGCATCTTGAAACCGGTAATCTAGTAATTAAAGGATTATGTCAGAAAAATCAAGACTTTTAATTCCCCACTTCTCTTCAAACTATACATCTCACACTATGGGTACCTACGTTGATGAATATATATATATATATATATATATATATATATATATATATATATATATATATATATATATATATATATATATATATATATATATATATATATATATATATATATATATATATATATATATATATATATATATATATATATATATATATATATATATATATATATATATATATATATATATTGTGATTTATACTTTATAATACCATTTGATATGGTATTATAGCTTAATTTATTGTTTCTGTAGTTATTATTTTTTATGTAGTTATTGTTTATGTAGTTATTAAGATTGAGATTTTTGAGAAAGAACACAAGTTATATGTGATATAGAAATCCTGAAATTAACTACAGAGTGAAATAGTTACGTATACACACATGAGACTACCAACACTCTACCTTTTATTGCTCACATTAGGATTGCTTTGACAGGCGTGATGATCTCCTTCACTATTTGTCGGGTCGAAATAGGTTCTCCGAGAAAAATTCTAGGTGGGTAAATTTATGATTATAGATAATAAATGAAAGTATTTGTTTTGATAATAAAAACATATATTGTATATAAGGAAGCGAGTATTATTACTATTAAGACATATACAGTTGAAAGTGTAGTAAATATCAAGATGATTATATTAAGCATAATAGAAATGATCTGATTTTTACAACAAACACAGTGGACAAAGTTCATTAGATATTAGATAAGTACATAATTATGTAATATCTACATAAGTACAGATGCAGAATTCATAAAATTTTGGGTATCGTATGCATAAGATAATATCGGTATCTAGAAAGAAGTTCTTACTGTGCAAACGCAGCAAAGTAAATATGCGACGTTACAAGTTACAAATGGCTGACTTCTGTCACAAATAAATACAACTTGTTGAACAGCTTTAACTTTGATAAAACTGTTTGTTGCTGGTACCTTTTAACGGAGGTGTGAAGAAACACAGTCAGAATCTGCATGCTTCTGTGATTCCCTCGATGCTGGATACAAACTGCATGTCGTTGTTTTCGTAGGTACACAATGATTTAAATATTTCGAAATACTCACGATTTTGCACTTTGTTTTAAATATTTTCTCTGCACTTCTTATTACTAGCTTGTACAAAAGTCAAAGCTTTTATATTTGGGGACCCTATTGTTTCCATGCCTCGGTAACATGTTGTCTGTATATAGACAGATGTTTCCAGCATGTCAATATATATATATATATATATATATATATATATATATATATATATATATATATATATATATATATATATATATATATATATATATATATATATATATATATATATATATATATATATATATATATATATATATATATATATATTGTTACGGGATAGTCAGCAGTGATTGTGCACAAGTGCACAATATACTGAAAACGCCCTAGATCTCGGGAAGTTCTGCACAATATGGCAACATAGCATTTGACGATGCGATAACATCGCATTTGTGGTTGCCAGATATAAATCTACAGGGACGGATTCTTAACCCTAGATAACTTCAAATAAAAGAGATGCGCCCCTTGAAAATTATATTAGTCAATGCTCCTAAAAGGCAATTTTCATTTAATTGTGCCAATCAATAACTACTGTGCGTCTGACTAGTAAAATGCAAGAGACCTTTTTCATGCAGAATTTATCAGGCTAATCAGAAAAATATATCAACATGGAGAAATGTCAGTGACGTATCACTTTTTTTGGTAAAAATAACAAAATAACATTTGGGAGATAATGGAGATAATATAAGGCATCATCAAGCAGCTCCGAAAAACTGTGTACCTATCCCACTTATATTGAATTTAAACCGGGATCTAAAAAGTTAGGTAGGTGACCCTTGTAGACCAAAAAAAAATTCTTTTGCCTCCTCACATTAAATTTGGACTGATGAAAAGGCTATGGATAAAGAGGGACTGATTGTGAAGGCTATGAATAAAGAGAGTGAATGAGAAATACCTAAGACAAGTCATTATCCAGTTAAGTGAACCTAAATTAAAAGAATTGTATAAATTTACAGTTTTTGGTTTGAATTGTTTGCGGGTAATATTTTAAAATTTTATGTGAAGCATTATTTGTAATGATTATATTAGCGAGAGAATCAGCGCCCTTGTTGATTTTACTAGATTTGTAGACTTACGAGTATTTCGTAGTCGTACACCTCTAGTTTTAAGTGCCAACGAGCAAATCTGCTGCCTGGATCTTTGATACAGAATAACCACGTTAAAGATCGGTGATCGGTAACAAGTTTTAAACTTTCTGCCACGAATATACGATCTGAATTGTTTTACCGACCAAACAATAGCTAATAGTTCGCGTTCTATTGCGATATATTTAGACTTTGTACTACAAAGAGTTTTAGATACATGGGCAATACAAAGACATTTTCTTATGGGCCCTTTTGAAAGTGCAGCGCCAATAACGTTATATACTTGCGTCTGTTGTTAATAAGAATGAGTCGTTACAGTTAGGGTAAATAAAAATTGGAGAGGATACTAAAGCTTGTTTCAATTCTTCAGATGAACTTTTGCATTGTGTATCAAAATAGAATAAAGTGTCTTTCTGAAGTAATTTATGATTGACTTTGAAATCTTATATGGGTGGTCTATGTGTCATGTGGTCATGTGGTCGGTCATACGGGCCTCTGCAAATAAAATACACATTCGTGATAAAAACTATAAAATAATTTAATAACTTTAATGCAAATATCATAGCCATAAACTCCAATATGGCAATTATAATAAGTATGTTATTATTAGCTCCTAAAAGTAACGAAGAAAAAATAAAATTACGGTGTGTTCCCTTTTCATATATTGTGATGAATCACTCACTGTAGGGAACATGAAATTACACTCACCGAGAAGGGTATTTTATCTTTTACCGTCATCGGGCTGATCCTCTTTAATATAAATTCAATATCTACTTTAAATAAATATGAAAGTAAATTGATATCATATAGGCATCGTAAGGTATACGTGTATACTGTATATATAATACAAAGAGGGCTAAAATTGCTGCTATTCATTCGCTTATATCAGACATTATAACGGATAACGAAGTTCAGTGAACTTTTCATGTCTCGCAGGTAAACAGGATCCGTGCTCAGGGTAGTTATTAATTAGAAAGATAAATTGTAAAAGCGACTAGCAAATTTATGTGAAGTCAGTCCTACGTTCCTTAGAATTGATAAATGCACAAGAACATAAGGCGGAGAGACATAGGCACAAAGTTGAAATGTACCTACTTATTGTGGACGCAAGAGAAAATACTAGAAAACTAATGAAAAATTATGAAATGTAAACATTCTATAGGATACCTACTCTTCGCAGAATCGGGTATTTGATGTCAAAAACAAAGTACATATGCAGCCAGGGCTTAAATATAAAATAGGTTATGAATTAGGATTAGGTTTCGATATATAGTAAAATTAGACAAAAACCCAAACATAAAAAAGTTCTTTAGCGAGAAATACTTCCATATCCTCCTCATAGTTAGAACTAAAAATTTACACGACCAAGAGCGTCGGATTTGGGGGGGGAAGTGTGAAATGAGGGTAAAATGGTAATTTTTCAGTTTTTCGTTAATATTTCGAAAAGTATAAGGTTTAGCGCAAACGTCATTCGATACGCAAATAATTAAATTAATTCTGGTAAAGTAGTCGGTTTTCATGATATGGAAGGGTAAAGATTCCTTTGTTTTTTGATAGGTATAGATATTTAATTATTGTGGAAATACTGTGGCCAAATTTTAACTGCCTCACGTTTCGCTCTCTATCTGTGAGGGCGAATTCTTTATGGGCTGTAATTTATTACAATATATGTAGTTTTAACATTTTAAATAAATGTATACATGTTTTATAATTTTATTATTATTTGATGTTTGAGAATTTGATGATATAAAAGGATATAAATTTAATTTATATCCTTAATTAACATTTATGTAAACTACCTAGTAAATACCTAGGGTTATTTTAATTACTTACAGATATTACAGTAGATGTTTAGTCATAAAAGTGTCTAGTAAAATCATTGATGTACAATTCGATTAGTAACGTTATTGAAATTATTAAGGATTGAATGTATTCACACACAAAATAAGTGATTTGAAGGACATAAGTACCAGCCATTTGCAATTCGCCAAACTTTTCTAATTATGTTAAATGTGTCAGTTCTCTTTTAACCTGTAATTTTATATTTGAACATTTTCAACATTAAAAAGAAAAAGAACGATTTGTGATACTAAATAGTTGATACTTAAGTGAAAGAAGGTACTTATACTTAACGAACATAAAGAAAATTAATAATGATTATTTACACTTTGTACATCCATATGACATATTGATATATCCATGTGATCATCCATGTGATTTATTTATTTTTTGCTGGTTCCAGAAATACTGTAAGTGAATTTTATCGAAAATAATTTTATTCTTACCTTAAACATTATATAGTGTTATTACATATGCTTGTAACTTATAACTAACTGATTTTACATGGTTTTACTGGACACTTTTATGACTAAATATTAGGGAGTTTAATTTTTCCAAAAATGTGATCTTCATATGA
>CAXKVY010001310.1:0-16119 GCA_964058915.1 Tetropium fuscum | reverse complement strand
TTTTAGTAGTATAGGTATAAACGTAAGACGTTTTTTTGTAGAGAAACAAATATTTCCTATCGAAATGGCAGATTATAGTCAAAAAACTTTGCAATAAAATAAATCAAAAAAACTTGTAAAATTGTATCATTGTGTATAACTTCTTTCTGGGTGGATTTAGGTATAGGCATTGGTTTACAAAAAAGAACGAAGAACAATTTCTGTCAAAATAGTGATCGACAAAAGTATTTTTGTTAAAATTGTCTGAGATTACAGTCATTTAAAGTTACCTACTTTTTGGTACATGACTTTTTAGGCTATGTAACGAAATTAATGATTTTGTGAATTTGCTGGACAAGAAAAGCGAGTTCCAGCAAAATGAAGGAGTTACACAAAATAACGTTTCCTAACGTTTTACATGCATAATTTTTGCTAGTTGTGAAATAGGACTGACAACAAATAAACAGAAATAAACGAAAATTATTAACTTTCTAAATTTGTGTATTGTTGTTACAACAAAATATTAAAGATGTCATTTTATTTATATCGTGGCTTTACGTCTAAAATTCAACAGATATTTTTCCAGTTGTCCAGTAATGTAAAGAAAAAATTCGGATTCAGACACCGATTTGCCTAGTGATATCGAGGAGGCGGCAAGAAAAGGCGGTCCTGGCACTGGTACCAGGGAAATAGAAAGCTCTCTACGATTTGGCATACGCAAAATTTAGAAACTGCCGTGAAATTAAGAAAATAAAGCACATGAGTGAAAAAATTATACTGGCTTACTTTGAGGAAAAGAGGCACCTTAAATATTCTACCTTGTGGACACATTATTCAATGTTGAAGACGAAGGCGGACTGTGTTTGAGCAGAGACATATATTAAAAGCTATTCTTTTTTAATTGGGCTCACTTTTAGCTGATATATTCACTTGTTAACTAGTTACTAAGTCAACATTTCGTAATTAGATATACAAAGTAAAATAGTATGTAACTAGTTACGAAATGAAATGTTTCGTCACTGTTACAATAACGAAATGTCCGAAACTTTATTTATCAAAATTAGAAAAATAAATTTAGAGTATTTCATTATTTTTCCCCAAAACTTGAGTGACATGCATTATTGGAATATTGGTGTAGCAAAAATTATCTCAATAAAATATTATAGACAAGGCTTAAATGTTGGTGGCTCTAAGACTACAACCTAACATGTAACAGTATTAAGTGGACCTAGAATAAAAACTTAACATATAAATGTATCAATACAAATATCAGTAGTCTACGAATAACTAGGACCAGCACATTTATGATTCTTCAGTAACGTATTACTAATAAACTGTTTACCACATATTTTGCAGCCATATGGCCTTTCACCCGTATGATACCTCAAATGAATTCGTAATGCTGGCCCTTGCCTGAAGCCTTTCTTGCAAATGTGGCAGACGTAGGGCTTTTCGTCGGTATGTATTCGCACGTGCGTTCTCAGTAAATTGTTTGTAGCAAATGCTCTGCCACATGTCTCACAAGAATAGGGCTTTTCGCCTGTGTGCGTCCTCATATGCAGCCTCAAGTTGTTTTTGTTGGTGAGAGACTTACCACAAAGTTCACAAATTTGGTACTCCACTTCGTCCCCAAGCTCGTGCTTCCTCATATGTATGCGAAAACTGTTTCTGCAAGCATACACAGCGGGGCACAAGGTACAGTTGTACTGCTTTTTGAAGTTGGGGTCATGTTTGACAACGTGGTTGTTGAGACCTTGCAACGTTTTGAACGGTTTCTGGCAACATTCGCAAGTAAACCGAGCTTCCTGGTGGGCGACTTTGTGATGTATCTCGAGAAGCTTCTTCAGGAAGAAGCCTTTTCCGCAGGTGTCACATGAGAAATCATAGTTCTTTAAATGCATGTTCCTTATATGCTGCTTAAGGGTTAGCTCAGTTTTGAAGTTAGTTTCGCAAATCTCGCATTTATATTTGTACTCTCCAAAGTGGACAGTCCTTTTATGTTTTTCCATTATATTTTGGTAAGCAAATAATTTTCCACAGACTTCACAAGGGACTTTTCTAGGCTTGTGAGATCTCATGTGGCGTTGCAGCTTATACCTCGTTTTACAAAATTTTCCACACTGTCTACATATCATGCTGTCCATGTTGGGCTTTATATCAATTTCTAGATAGGGTCTGAAAATATTTCGATATTAATTATTGACTCACGCAAACTAATAATATACACAGAAACAATAGGAATAGGGGCCATGAATACATATTTGATACCTAGTGTAATAGAAATTTGTATTATTTCAGAATTGCAACTTTTATTTACATAGCATAAAGCACTAAAAGTCAATAACAATCCGCTGAGTATACTATTAACTATTTATAGACACATAGAAGTAATAGTATATTATTCAACGAGCCATTATTAAGGCAGGACGAGGTTTACGTCGCGAGCCGAAGGCGAGAAACGTAAATCGCATCAGTTAATAATGGCAAATTAATAGCGTGTTGAATACTATAATTTGCCCACGACCATTGTATGTTTTTTTTATCTTGAACGAGTTGTTTTTAAGTTCTTAATGCGTTTTTGAGATAAATGTAACAAAATATTTCTATTTTAAAACATCAATGTTATCAGTTGGCATGATTCGGCGGTCATAGCCACCTTGCTTTAAGTTCTCAGTAAAAATATTCGGAATATGGTTGGTATATGTTGGCGTGGTAACGTTATTATACATGCTAAATAATGTTTTTAGTATTGAAAATACTTCTGGACGCGTGTATATGGAGCCGTCTTTAAAAGAACGTTCGAGACATGCGACATGCTTATCTGTCCAGTCAACAACGTCCCGAGCTTGTAGAATACGGATAAGTCACAATTTGCTGGAAAATAAACGAATTACTGATTCGTTTTATTTTATGAAAGGCTGCCAGGTCAGACAGTATAACATACTTCACATTTCAGAGTCCAAGCTTTATGTTTAATTCGGAATAACATAATAACATAATTTCTGAAATTTGCAGTAATTTGAGAAAATACTGCTAATTCCAAAATCCTCTTTGCAATTTTTTTGTCATCTTTTTATAGTTAAATTTTATTTCTTCGCATACCTAATTCTAGTACTAATATTGCGAAAAATAACATGTACAAACTACAATATGAAGTTCTGACGGGCAAAACGTTGCAATGACATTATTTCAACAGGATAAATTGCAATGTCACTTTTTATTTTATTTTTTTCATATACATATATGTGTTTTAAAAATCTCCTGTAAAAATATGCTTTCGGAAGAGTACAGGGGTTTATTTTCGCGACTTGATTGTTGATATCAGAAATGCAAACAAAAAATATAAAAATATTACGTCATTGGCGTTCCTCTTTTACAACTGATTAAAATTGATATTATTTTCACGTTTTCCCCAATACGCCGATTAACATAAATAAGTGAAAATCTTGAAAAATTCTTGGGAAATGCGAAAAATTGTCTTTACAAGACCGTGTAATATATCATTTTCTAGTTGTATTTGGTCACTGATGACTAATTAAATATTCAAAACGATGAAATGTTTTTCATCGTTTTGAATATCTATACAATTGTGTAACTAATCAAGTACTGTACTACAGTAAACAAAAAGTTGTGTCTGGTATTTTCAATACGCCTAAGAAACTTGCGTAGGATGCAAAGTCCGTGAATTTTTGAAGTGTAAAATTTGAGGCAAATTCGTAAATTTTTCGTACACTTCTGTGTTCAGGTTTTCTACGGTTTGAGTAACAAATATATAAGTTATTTGTATTTATCATGCATTTATCAAGATTTATTGGCTTTAGCAGTGACGTAGCCAAGGGGGATCCGCCCCCCCCCCCCGGTTTCTTAGATTAATTGACAATTGCCAATTTAATTTTCGGTCGTTTTCGTTTTTGTCGAATTCTTTTTGTTCATTTCCATTACATAACTAATTTTCCGAACAAATTTCAAAAGAATATTAAGAAATTGCTGATTTGACATCTTGATTTCACTCAGTCACGTGCAAATCATAGTAATGGTAGTTTCTTACGAGGATGAAGAAATGTGTTCCTTTGTCGTAATTACAGGAGAATACTCTAGCTGGATTGAAATTGTGGCGTGAAAGGGCACGGAAGTGTTGGAGATCAAAAAAATGTCAGCAGTCCTTCTTACCAAATATTCACCTCACGGTTTTGGCCACGTTGCCAGTCACTACCTGAACTTTGGAGCGCTATTTACATTACATAATCGTTCTTTTTATTTAGTTTTTAGATATTTGAAATTGAGAAGACTACTGCATACATAAAGGAAAACTCAACTATGGCTGGCAACAATGGAAGATTCTTGGAAGAACAGTCAATAGCTACATGGCGCGAGGCTGGGATGACCTTCCACTATGTTATTTACAATCATATAATTTTAAATAACAATTAACAAGTGACTTTATTAATTTAGTTTTAGGTCCTGTAAAATAGTTTTTGTAAGTAGCCTTTTGCGCAGGCGAGGTGGATGAAATTTATCCATGATGTCACCATATATTTGCGTGGGGGATTTCACCCTGATGAAACTGATTTCGGTAGAAAAATAGATACGGAACATATGAGCTCCTTGAAGAAACGTCTCAAATACGTAGTTGCATCGTACCACAACTAATAAGGATGGAGAAATATTGACGACCGGACTCTTAGTTTGGGTTAAATTTCTAAAATTCTGGGTGAAAATTATAATTTATATTGTGCGCAGTAAAATTATAATTTATATTATAATTTATGCGCAGGGCTGGTGCATGACAACCCAAACTCCGAGTACAGCCGTTTATATATCGACCCGTGCACCCTGTAAAGTTTCGCATCTATTTCCGTATTATTTCAATAGGTGGTCATATTTTCTTCTGAACAAACCATGATATCAATAAAAAACTCAAGTTGCTCTGGTAGTTTTTAAAAATAAAATAATTCAAGAACATTATAATTTCAGTCAGGTCCTTACACATCTATGATTTTTCAATAACGTCCTACTAATAAAACTTCTGGGGCATATTTCACAAGCATACGGTTTCTCCCCGGTGTGGTATCTCAAGTGAATCTTCAAGGCAGGTCTCTGTCGGAACCCCTTTTTACAAACATGGCAAATATAAGGTTTTTCATTTGTGTGGATTCGCAAGTGAGTTCTTAGTAAATTATTGTTGCTAAATGCTGCATCGCACGTGTTACAGGCATATGGTTTTTCTCCTGTGTGCGTTCTCATGTGATTCTTTAAGCTGTCTCTTTTCGTAACAGATTTCCCGCAGATGTCACAAACGTGGGACTCGGGTCCAACTTTGTGTTTCCTCACATGACCGGTGAAACCTGATCTTGAGGTAAATATTGCATTGCATTCACTACAATTGTATTCCCGCTTCTTAAAGTTTGGATTGTGGATACCAATATGGTTGTCTAGACCTATCAATGTTTTAAAAGGCTTTTGGCAATATTCACAAATGAATCTGACTTCTTCATGGACGACTTTATAATGCATGTCCAACTTATTTTGATAGAAATAACCTTTTCCGCATTGATCACAAGTATAAGTATAATTTTTTAAATGTATATTCTGCATATGCTGCTTAAGTGTTAGAGTACTTTTAAAGCTGCTTTCGCACATATCGCATTTATTTGTGTATTCTGCCAGATGCACTGCTTCTTTATGTTTTACCATTATACTTTGACTTAAAAACAGTTTTCCACATACATCGCAAGGAACATTTCTCTGTTTATGAGCTCGCATATGGTTTCTTAATTGAAAGGCGTCTTTGCATAACTTTCCACATTCTTTACATGATACAGACTCTCCAATTTTAGATTTAGGAAATCGACCAGATTTTCTGAAATAAAATGTCAGTTCAATATTAAATACGTAACCCACTAAATGCTTAATCACACTATCATTTTCTGAAAACAAATAATTCATCAAAAGTGAATGGAATTGTGCGCCATTGAATTATCTCCAAAGTTCAGTTGAAAATGGGGCATAAAAATGTTCAGAAAATATGAATCTTTAAGTTTTTGTAATTTAATTTTTATTTAGTTCTTTAATTTGTACAACTTATCAATTTCAAACAGGTCTGCGTCGAAAGGTATTTTGTATTATGTGTACACAATATTTTGATAAATTCTGTAATCAATTTATATTTGCATATAAATATATTGTATTACAATATTTAGAATGTAAACTTTAAACAAAAGCCCTTGCTTGACAAAAGCTTCCATCTTAACTGCCCCTTTCCCCCACTTACAGTGGGGTACACGGAGGGTTCCACACCCACAGTATCTAGCAACTGCTCCGAAGTCTAATCTTACTTTATGTTAGTTATCGAAAATCAATAGTCGATGGAGAAGCATACATTTTACGTAAAGCATACCTATATTTTACCTATCATTACAAAATGCACATTTGGGGGGAAAAGAAGAAAAATTAATGAAAGTCGCTTGCATGGTGTAATTTAAATAACGTATCTTAGGAGTATCTCGTAGAGGAGATTCCGCTATATAAATTCACCTCTAACCATTTTTCTTGTTAAAGTAGCCACTTTTCATATTTTCGCTATCGCAGTCTGCATATGGCTTATTTCTACGGCGCGGCGCCTTCGATATTACCTTCGCCTTTGAACGCTGTTTGCAGGATATGGATGGGGATCAGCTGATAGGTCAAATGAACCTTTTTATGCAGAATTTAACGACACATTTTTCTTTCCTATACCTTTTTTCCGTTCGATGAACGGTTTACAAGAAAACTGCGGTAAACCGGAGTACAATCGACTCTAAGGATGGCTTTTCGTGAAAAAAGAGATGTTAAACCCTCGCAGGAGGTGGGGGCAACCTTTCAGATATTTATTCCCAATACATTCGAGAATTCGTAGCCCAAGAATCATTTCTTTATCATTTGTTTCTTCTGTTCACTATATTTTACGGTAATTTACGTGAACTACCAGAATAGCTGAAAACCACAAAATCGTTGATTTTTTTGGTGAATTTCAGTCGTCTCTACAACCTACCACGTATCCAATAGTAGTAGTAATGGTACCTAAACACCGAAGGGGTTGGAATTTTTTGGTGGGAAACTCAGGAGACAGTTCTCGATCAATCATGCATGCAGAAACCAGCTATTCAGCCTTTTTTTTGTATATTTCCTGAACCATGATATATAAATATGATAGATGTTTTCCCATATAATGGGCTCTGGACCGTTAAAAATCAAAGTTATCAAAAAAAAAAGTATTAGGCAAAGTGGTAGAGAATATTTTTATGTACTTACAAGCTGGAAAAAGAAAACTTCAAAAAAAGAAGAAGAAACCAACCCTATTGCAACACCCTACAAGGTGTGTGGAGTGTGACTTTTTGGGTGTATACTCGGGAGACACCCCCCCATCGACCCTAAAAAGCTGCCTACTGAAAAGCATTCTTTCCCAATATTAGCAGTAAAGCAGCAGTAAAAGTATTACACAATTTTTCCACTTTTTACCCTTTTTTAATGAATTAACGTTCAATAACATAAAATTTCCGATCTTACTCACACGATCAATAATTTTCTTGAAATATTCCTATGAAGATGTTTACATTTGGGAACATTTTCGACAACAATTAATTGCATTAATATACCAAGAAAACGATATATATACTTTGAAAATTATAATGTGTAAAAATATCACAATGCAATCCCGTGAGTTTTAGAATGTCTGTTCAGAAGCGTCTTGGTAACGTATTCCTTCCGGCAGATGCTACAACCATACGGTCGTTCACCGGAGTGATATCTCAGGTGAATATTCAATGTACTTCTTTGCGTAAATTTCTTATCACAAAATTTACACTGATAAGGTTTTTCCTTGGTATGAATTCTTTTGTGAATTCTCAGTAGCATTTTCTTATTGAAGCATTTACCACATAGTTCACAAATAAAAGGTTTCTCCCCGCTATGTAGCATCATATGGTGGTTTAAACTTTCCGTCGAGTGTACAGCCTTGCCACATACGTCACACAGGTAGACGACATTCTTATGACTCAATTTGTGTTTATTCAAACCGCTTCTCGATTCGTAGTTTTTGTGGCAGATGGGGCATTTATAATCTTTCTTCTCGTAAGTGACGTCATGTGTAAGTAAATGGCGCCGAAAAGTTTGCTTTTGTGTATAAAATTTTTCGCACTTCTCGCAAGCGTACCATAACCCTTTGTGTCGGCTTTCGTAGTGGCTTTTGTAGTCCGAGTTTCTATAAAATCCTCGGTCGCATTCTTTACATTTTATTTTGAAATCTTTTATGTGCCTTGCCTCGTGGTATTGAAATAACTGCTTTTTAGAAAACTCCTTTCCACAAGCCTTGCAGGTGAACACTTTTTGCGGTGGGGTGTGTTGTTGACAACGACTACTATGCTGGGCTAGTGAAACACTTGCTTTAAATGCTTTGCTGCATGTACCACATTTAAATTCTGAAACACTTCTCTCATGTGCCCGAACGTTGATACTTCTAGGTCTTGCTAGATTTGTGTTACTGAAAAGTACAGAAATTAGTGAAACAATATAAATTAATAATAATATGCAGATTATTGTGCACCAGAATTAAAACATCCATAGTATTTACCATGAAGCATATACGTTTCAGAAATGTTGCGTCTCGTATTTTTATTTTCTTTGTTTTTGTAGTTTTAAAGTTTAAAAGGTCTAAAGAAGTCTAAACCTTACAGTTGGGCGCTGGAAGTAACATTAATTTGAAAGCGATACAGGACGATGGGAGAGATGATGAATATCTCCTAATAGATGATGAATATCTACTAATATAACACTCGGCGTAGTTTCCACAAACATCAAAACACTTTCACTTCGCTCAAATCTATTAACATCTCAAATATATCTACTAATATGAGTTGCTCCTTTTCCCGACTGCCCATACTTTCGTATTGTTGATAGGGTTTGGATGTCTGGCCTGTCAGTATTGGCATCCATTGTCACGCTCATTTATTTCCGAAACTGAATATAACTGGCTAACACCTTATTTGCCCTTTTAAAGTTAGGACATGGCGATCAGTGGCGGCTCGTCAGGTGACGTTTTATTATAAATATGTCTCGATTTTAAATCTATATCATACTGATTTTTCACTACTACTAATAGTAGACGGAAATTAGGCATTAATACTAATAGTAGACGGAAATTTATGTGGAATAGCAGAAAAAAATAATCTGAAATGTTTATAATTATAGTTAGCTTATGTGTGTAAGAATAAATATAAAAAAAGTTCCCACCCCTAAGGGGTAAGCTTCGTCCCCATCTCACCCTCTCAATTTCAAATTATTCAACACAACCCTAACATTCATAAACACGCTAGATATATATATATATATATATATATATATATATATATATATATATATATATATATATATATATATATATATATATATATATATCTATATATATATATCTATATATATATATATATATATATATATATATATATATATATATATATATATATATATATATATATATATATATATATATATATATATATATATATATATATATATATATATATATATATATATATATATATATATATATATATATATATATATATATATATGTTGTTTGACCTGCGGCCTAATCCTAGTGGAATAGGCCTCGCCTCCTAGTGGAATAGGAAACCACGCACCGACAAACTCTATCTCCTGGGTGGTGTTGTGGTGTGTTGCACAAGTTTGGTTTAGAAATTGCTAATGACTATTTTTGGTTCGCTTTTTAATTCACTTCTATATAATTTCTAAAAAAGTTGCTGAAACCGAATGGCTGGATAAATATTGTGTGTTATACAAGCCTGGATAAATATTGCGTTTCCATCTAAAAGCGTTTTTGTTACCTATCCCTAAGTTTGCCGTCGATTAACATAAACACCCTTAATAATATGCAAACGACCTATAGGACATGTTTTGTAGAAAATTTGATTCTCAATATTTTTCAGTTTTTGTCGTATTGTCAGTTTTGTATTTTTGTCGTAGAACATCATATTTCCAATATATTATTGAAAAATCAGCACGGTGTCATTATAATGGTGAAAAAGGGATGAAGCTCACTAGTTAGGAATGGGAATTCAGTCAAGAGGGTTAGTTAAGACTGTAATGTATTGGCAGCAATTGACTTGCAGCATAAGTTGAATTAGAAATTTCGTTGTTTGGCATATGCTTTTTATAATTGGGCTAAGGCCTTTACCTTACAAAAGGAAGAGTAGCGACAATTTTAAATATGGTGCTCAGGTCTGGCCCTTGACAAAAAAAACAAGTTTTCCTCTCTCCAAAGAAATAAAGTTCGAGATCAGATTGATATATCTATTGTAAAAGTTTAATATAGTATAATATGTACTTACTTCTTCTGTATATGTCATAAATAACATTCCGAATTTCACTAATACGGAGTGTTATAGTATTGGTGACCCTCTTAGTAACAGAACTTTTGTGTAGACATCAGTTCGTTATTTTCCACAGCTTGTGAAATCTTACTAATCTTAGGCAAAGGTAATAGTGGTCCATTATTTTCACGTCTATCAAAATATTCAAATCAGATTTGCTACCAGCTCTTTACAGCAACTAGTCGACTGCTTCGGCATTTTCGATTCAATAAAAATCCAACTGCAGTATCTTTTCTATCAATCACAATATAGGGACAATCATAAGCGTTGTTTCAATCACAATGAAAATAGTTTAATCACGGTTAAATATAAGAAAAATTATAACAATTTATAAATCGTAGCGTAGAGCGTAAATCGTAGCTCGTACTCGTACAAATTTAATGTAGGTATGTATTATTATCAAGCAAACTATGAAGTGTCGAAGAAACCGTGGCAACCTCATAAATTTTCGGACGGTCCGGTGTTACCAACTGTACTGGGTCCGTATAGTTTTATGCAGTCCTAGCTAAGGAAAAAATGCAAGAAAAGTCTCTTGCATATTTTCCTTAGTCAGGAGTGCATTCCTAAACTAGGAAAACACACTGGTTTCGGCATATTCGCGTTTTTACTGCAATTGCGAGCACCATGGAGTGGCTAAAAATATTTTTTACGTCATCAGAATTCTCGATAACAGGGTTGCATAAACTTTAGCGGAATACGGAAAAAATGTTCGACCCTCTGGGTGAATATAATTAACCTGGTGTCATCTTTCACCCATCGCCTCGTGTCGAAGTAATGTATACTTCGCACGAGAACCCTCGCTGTCGGCAGTATTACCGGAAATAGGGGTGGTTATTGACCGCTTGAGGGGGTGGTGTTTGTTAAATACTTTAGACACTATTGTTTTCGTATTCAGCATCATCTAAAACGGGGAAGAAGATGGGTTTAAAACTAGCACTATCATACACTCTCGTCCGACTCCTTGACTTCTAATTAGTTAATTTTTACACGTTAAAAAGTTAAAACGCATTGCAATGCGATAATATCGTTAGAAAGTTGTCTTGAAAATATATCATCCTCATTCTTTTTTCAGTTTATTCAGATAAATCAACATACGGTCTTGAATGATCTCGTAATCAATATAACAGGTTGTCGGTGAATTGCATATTAAGTATAAGTAATTACTATCACTCTGCTCGGCCTCCGGTCTAGCCACTTACTCAACACTTACTAGCTTTCTTGTCACCTCTTTGACAATATGTAAATATTTTGGAGAAACAAGTGGATACAGAAGGTCACCTTCCATGGTTTTATCCGCTCATTACCGAAAAAATAGACCTGAATTTGAAATATGTTTCTATTAAAATTATACAACGTGATATAAATCATGAATAACGCCGACGATGTCAATTATAATAATTAATATGTTCCCTGATTTATAAGTATCAGTTGAATTATATTCTAATTATGATCTTTAAGTATTTAATACAGGAATCAGGATCCATCAGTGATACAATGCAATGGATATTTTTCAATCCTGCTGTCAAGTCGTTTTCTTGTGCCTCTTTTTATGGGTGACTAAGGAGCTTCGCTGAGTAAATCTCGTGTTACAAATATCACATGCATACGGTTTTTCGTTGGTATGAGTACGTTCGTGTACTAGGAGATTCTTCTTGAGTGCAAATTTTTTGCCACATCCCTGGCATATATGTGGTTTTTTACCACTATGTACAAATATATGTTGTTTCAGTCCAACCATAGAACTGAATTGTTTTCCACAGAGATCACATACGTAGGTAATATCTGACCCACAATATGTAATATGACGCTGAGATCCTCTTTTGGATTTAAATGTTTTATTACAACGAGGACAGGAGTATTCTAATCTACTCTCACTTTTAACATGGCTCTTCAAATGAAGCTTAAAATGATATTTATTCGTATAAGTCTTCTGGCAATGTGGACAACAATAATGTCCAACTTTGTGATGTACATTAATATGTTCAATGAGTTCTCCTCTTATGTAAAAACCCTTATCACATTCATCACACAAAAACCGAAATTTCTTAGCATGCCTCAGTTGATGCAACTTCAGAGCATTCTTGTGCGGGGTTGTCTTCCCGCAAATATTGCAGCTAAATGCATCCTCTGGTATATGTGTTTTGCTTCTGTGACTTTGCAGTGCACGGTAGTCGTAGAAACCTTCTCCACACTGCTCGCATATGTAGGTAAATGGAAATCCCTCGTGGAATATATTGCTATGTCTGTTGTACTCTTCTTTACTATACAATTGTGCGCCGCATTTTCCACATACCTTAAGATATACTGTCTTCTCGATTTTGGGTTTGTGTTGCCTTCTCATATGGTTAATTAGGGCCGTATACGTTTCATATACGTTTGAACAACTGTCACACTGATTCAGTCCCACTGTTTGGGACTTATGGCTTGACAAATCGTCTGGTCTAAAAATATGATTCATTAGTCTTACTAATAATCAAAATAAGAAAGCGAAGCTGGTAATAAATTATATGGTCTAAGGTAAAGCCCCAAATACTAGCAGAGTACTGAGACAGCAATAGCGTTAATATATCGAAATGAACACAAAATAGCTTTTATCTCCGACTGCTTGGATAAAAACCTATTATTCATATGTCATTATGAAATTCATTTGAGTTAGATGATGACTCTTTATCTAACTCAGTTTGATAATGAAACATTATCCAACTCAGTTATGTAATTAAATAAGTATACAACTCATTTTGTTCAAACTTTCCATCAACAAACAGAGAGAAATTACAAAAATCAAAAACTTCCCGAAATTTGCAATACTTGTTTACATAAAAATTGCATGGTTATTAGTTGCTATTACTTCGCCTACCTTACAACTCCGATGTTACGGAAAATGTTGTTTTCGTATTCGTATTCAGATTTCTTAAATTTTCTTCAATTCTGGGCAGTCGTAGATAAAATGCTGTATTTAATTCGTGTGATAAAGGCTATTAAACATCCTCATGCTATTACCGACTCCGGCTACTGCGGGCGCTACCGCATTCGTATGTTAATAATGCCTTTATCCCAATAATAAAATAAATAACTTCAATGTTTTAATCGATTTCGCAATCGACTTCATTTTACGCAAGTCTACATAATAATATACTCGTATTAGAGGATTTATGACAGATGCAAGAAATTTTTTACAGGCAACAGGTGACAACATCACTTTCACAACACTACATTCTTGCTGGGTAAGACAACCGTTTACAAGTGAATTGATAGCCTGGTACATTCTCCAAGCCAGCCCATCCGATGACAGAATTGGAAACACTAGGAGTTCCATCCACCCCCTACATAATTATACTAATATGGTTACTGATTGGCACCTAATCTCAAAAATTTTGGAGCTAAAAGTCTCACAGAATACAACTCAATTTTGAATGTATTCAACATTTTTGTTGAAACTTCAGCCATCCACTCCACATATTAATTTTACTGATTTACGATGAAACAAGATAGATATAACCCTTTCTACTAAAGATATAACCAGTTAAGATTGCGCCAAGAGGAAATCAAAGACACAAACTTTACCGACCTACTGCAAACTAAGCTGAGGAGATATGACAGCCTTTAAGATCCCCTATCTAATGATATACCAATTCAAAGTTTACCCAAATGTTCCTGGACCACTTCAGTTGTCAATTGTCAATTTAATCCACATTTTGTTAAATATATATTACTTTAATTAAATAGGTATTAAATTCAACGTCGATTTCGATACATTTTTGAAAATGCATTAATTTAAATATAAAAAAATGAATATTGAATATCACATAGCATGTGGTCACGGTGAAATACACATAAGTGTAAATAAATCCAATCACTATGGTAGACCTCCGGCCTAGCCACCTACTTAACACTGACTAGCCATCTTGGCCCTTGTTTGTCAATAAGTATTTTTTATTTTGGAGAAAAATATACTCTAGGTTTAATAGGAGATCACTTGACAGTGAATATTCTATCCGTTTATTGGAGAAAATATTTTTTAAAATACATATATAAATACATATATAAAGACATATTTTCAACATGTTTTCTATTAAAAGTATACAACGTGGTAGATATAAATCATGAATAACACAAACGAGGCGACTTCTATTAATATATTTACCGATTGATGAGTATCGGTAGAAATATATCCTAATTATGATCTGGATCCTTCAGTCAAAGATATGATGGACTGTGTAATAATATATAATTCAATACATATTTTTCAATCCACCTAAGTCATGTCGCTTTCAGATGCCTCTTTTTATGGGTGCCTAAGGAGCTTCGCTGAGTAAATCTCGCGTTACAAATATCACATACATACGGTTTTTCGTTTGTATGAGTGCGTTCGTGTACTAGAAGGGCCGTCTTGAGTGCAAATGTTTTGCCACAGCCCTGGCATATATGTGGTTTTTTCCCACTATGTAAAAACGTATGTAGTTTCAGTCCATCCATAGTACCGAACTGTTTTCCACAGAGATCACATACGTAGTTAACATCTGTACCACAATACGTAATATGACGCTTCATTCCTCCTTTGGTTTTAAATTTTTTATTGCAACGAGGACAGGAGTACTCTACTCCACTCCCACTTTTAACATGGCCCAACAAATGTTTCTTAAAATGACTTTTATCTGTAAATGTCTTCTGGCAATGTGGACAACAATAATGTCCAACTTTGTGATGTACGTTAACATGTTCAATGAATTCTGCTCTTGTGTAAAAACCCTTATCACATTCATCACACAAAAACCGAAATTTCTTTGTATGTCTGAGTTGATGTAATTTCAGAGCACTCTTGTGCGCAGTTCTTTTTCCGCAAATATTACAAGTAAATGCATCCTCTGGTATATGTGCTTTGCTTTTGTGAGTTTGTAGTGCACGGTATTCGTAGAAACCTTCTTCACACTGCTCGCATTTGTAGGTAAATGGAAATCCCTCGTGGAATATATTACTATGTCTGTTGTACTCTTCTTTACTATACAACTGTGCGCCGCATTTTCCACATACCTTAGGATATACTGTCTTCTCAACTATTTTGGGTTTGTGTTTCCTTCTCATGTGGTTAATTAGGGCCGTGTACGTTTCGTATACGTTTGGACAACTGTCACACGGATTTAGTCCCACTTTTTGAAGCATATGGCTTGGCAAATCGTCTGATCTAAAAATATGATTCATTAGTCTCACTAATAATCAAAATAATAAAGCGAAGCTAGTCATAAATTATCTGCTCAAGGTAACGGCCTAAATACTCGACGAGTACTGAGACTACAATACTGTTAATATATTGAAATGCATACGAAATAGGTTTTGTCTACGACTGCTTGGATAAAAACCTATTATGAAATTCATTTGAGTTAGATAATGAAACTTATTATCTAACTGAGTTAGCTAATGAAATATTATCTAACTCAGTTAGGTAATTAAATAATAATAACGCATTTTGTTTAAAATTTCCAGCAACAAACAGAAATTACAGAAATCAGAAATCTCACGAAATGTGCAATGTTTGTTTACATAAAAATTGCACGGTTATTAGTTGCTATTACTTTGAATACCTTACAACTCCGATGTTCTGCAAAATTTTATTTTCGTATACCGTATTCGTATATCCGTACGCCCGAAGCCCGAACGGATGCCCGAATTCAATATTTTCGCCTGACACGAGTTATGAGTCACAGAAAAGAAAGAC